>JAJOOE010015706.1:0-30475 GCA_036250405.1 Solanum raphanifolium
TAGAAATCTTGAATTATTGTAGGATTTTAGAACTTAAAGTTGTGAACTTTAGAGAACTTGAATTTTTGTAGGATTTTAGAACTTTATAAGATTGTGAAAGTTAGAAATCTTGAATTATTGTAGGATTTTAGAACTTTAAGTTGTGAACTTTAGATAACTTGAATTTTTGTAGGATTTTAGAACTTTAGGTTGTGAAACGTTAGAAATCTTGAATTATTCTAGAATTTTAGAACTTTAAGAATTTTAGAAAACTTGAATTTTTTGTAGAATTTTAGAACTTTAAGTTGTGAACTTTAGAGAACTTGAAATATTGTGGGATTTTAGAACTTTAGGTTGTGAACTTTAGAATTCTTGAATTAATTTAGGATTTTAGAACTTTAGATTGTGAACTTTAGAAATCTTGAATTATTGTGGGATTTTAGAACTTTAAGTTATGAACTTCAGAAATCTTGAATTATTGTAGGATTTTAAACTTTAGGTTGTGAACTTTAGAAATCTTGATATATATAATTTATGAACTAATTATTAGGTTAAACTTTAGAAATCTTGATATATATAATTTATGAACTAATTATTAGGTTAAACTTTAGAAATCTTGATAAAATAGTCTTTATGAACTATTTGTAATTTTGAAACGAATTTTTTGTAATTTAAAAACAAATTTTGAAAGACCTTATAAGTCTTTAAATTGTGATTTAGATATTTTTGAATGTTAATTTAAGTTTGTTGTTTTATATTTTGTGTAGCTTCTTTATAATGTTTTGTGTTTGATTGGGGCTGAACTGAATTGAATTGAATTGAATTGCTTTTGTAGGTGGGCAGTAAAAACTGGCAGTTTCTGCTGTCAAAAAATTGCAGAAAAAATGACGGACATGGTGGTTTTGTCCGTCGCTTTTCTGGATTTTATCTTTTTTAAAACCCAGAAAAGCGACGAACAGGTTCCTTTAGTCCGTCGCTTTTTTTTAGTTTTATTTGTTTAAAACCCAGAAAAGCGATGGACAGAGTCCTTTAGTTCGTCACTTTTCTGGATTTTTCAAATTTTTATTTCTAAAAAAGAGATGGATGGCGTCTCGTCTCATTTTCCGTCGCTTTTCAAGATTCTAAAAAAATTAAAAATTAATTAAAGCGACGGACTTCGTCTCATTTTTAAAATTTTTAAAAAATTAAAAATAAAAAAAGCGACAGACGGCGTCACATTCTTCAAAAAAAAAAAAACGCGATATAGTCCGTCGCTTTTTGGCTACGCAGTCCGTCGCTTTTTTTCGTTTCTTTTTGGCAGTTTTTTAGTAGTGACTACAACATCCTCGTTCCCAGGATACACCCAGATATTCACATGATTATTAGTTCGTCGCGACACACGTCCAGATTTCATTTTATGAATCACCTTGTAAATTATCTAGACCCTCGCACCAACGTAGTTCTGACTTTCTTCTCACAATGAGTTTCACGATACTGAAGTAGTTCCAACTTGCAAGATTTAAACGATCCAGCCAGCATATTACACATAACAAGTTCAGACACACATTTACCGTGCATCCAATCATATCATCACATTCCAGCAAAACAACTTTCACATTCATAATTAATTCAGAAACGAGAAGCACGCATTCGTAGTTTCATGTTATACTCACAGACAAGTCCGAATTCTTAATTAGCTACTTCTCTCCATAGATGACCATTACTGAATATCCATGCCTTATACGGCCCCTAAAGTCAGATACCAATTGGAACCTTCTCAGTTCCAATTAACTTGCTTGTGTCCCTTCAGCCGGGACTATGGCGTCTAGTTCACTTCGTTGAGATACCAATTCGACTCAACTCATACCACAAGCGACAATAGTAACTAGCGAGCCCCACAAAACTGCTAATTTCAATCATAGAACTTTGTCGAACCCAATTTTTAACCGCCTCAACCTTTAACTGATGGTAACCTGACCTTAAATCAATCTTAGAGAAAACCGATGCACCTTGCAATTGGTCAAAAAGGTCATATATCCGAGGCAATGGATATTTTTTCTGAATAGTGACCCTATTCAACTGTC
The DNA here is from genome assembly GCA_036250405.1 of Solanum raphanifolium. Lineage (NCBI taxonomy): Eukaryota > Viridiplantae > Streptophyta > Magnoliopsida > Solanales > Solanaceae > Solanum > Solanum raphanifolium. The sequence goes on from JAJOOE010015706.1 coordinate 2,043, forward strand.
GGTAGTCTATACACATCCTCTCTTGCTAGTGATGGTGTTACGCTATTGTTGCTCTAGCTCGGACCATAGAGTGAAGGAGGAAAGACACAAATTTGTATCACCATGATACCAATTGGATTCAAGTCATATCACGAAGGAGTAGAAAGAAGTGAGTTTTTCCTAAAGTCTTATAGCCTCTCGAAGAAAAGTACGGGCGTCATCGTACCGTTCGCAAGACTCTACGAGACTTATTTTGGTACAATGATATCAACGAACCTAAGGCTCTGATACCAACTTTGTCACAACCCAGACCGTCGTGATTGGTACCCACACTAAACCTCCGGTGGGAGAACCATTACTACAACCCAGACTAACAAATTTTCTGAAAACTAAGACATTTAAAGATACGGAAGCAGGTTTAAATGACAACAAAAATAGAGTCCCCATAAACTCCAAGGGTTTAAACAAATAACTTAACCAAACTAATGCGGAAGAACAACTCATAAAACCTGAAAGTCAATGTACCAAAACTCTACTAACGACAATTCTAAGAACAAGGGGTACAACCCCGAAACTAAACAAACACCTTAAACAAATAGTCTGAGTCCAAAAATAGTGGACTTAAACAAGAAAGATCCATGCCAGCCTAAAAGAACTGGCTCACCCTTGAATCCGATCACGCTTAATAGTCACTTAGCTGAGGTCTATCAATAGCCGCCTGAAGATGCCCTATACTCAACAAAGAACAAGTAAGTGCAGTATCAGTACACAACCACAATGTACTGGTAGGATTATGCGGCTATCCCAATAAGTGAAATACATGCAAGTAACCACAAAATTATAAAACAAGCATATACCGAACATATACAATATTAGTCATCTTTTCAGGATCAATGTAGCATCCCACATTCTTAATAATACACATTGGTTATAAATTTAGAACAACATACAATCTTCCAATATCAATCATCATTAGATATGAACGTAATCATCACAAGTAGATACACAACACAATTCAATCTCACAGAACTCAATTCAATGGTCCTCTCATGGAACCCAAACCCAAACTGTTAGCATACCGATTCGTGGTACCCGATCCAAGTTAGTGTGTCGGAACGTGGCAGCTGATACCATGCTTATGCCGAAACGTGGCAACCGATCCCATGTTTATGCCTGAACGTGGCAACCAATCCCATGTTTATGCCAGAATGTGGCAATCGATCCCATGTTTATGCAGGAACGTGGCAACCGATCCATTCAACAAGCCACAATCACAATCACAATCACAATGTACATTCTCATAATCATACAATCAAGTGTTGATTCATGGCATACAATCATTTGTTCATACTCAACTACATTATGTGTGATCAATAGTTTTCATTCACATTCATACATGCATTACAATGAAGCAATTACAAACATATATCATACCAACATGAAATCACAACCATCACCTACCTCGAATCCAAGCTTGAATCCCCTAAGGCACTTGAATCTTCCCTTTCTCGATTCTTCCCGCTTGTTCGTGGTCTAAAAACAACAATTTATACACAAGGATCAACAATCAAAGGTCTAATTATCCGGATTATAACAAACTCAATAACCCTAGACCAAACCCTTGGTCCTCATACCCAGATTAGGGTTTTTTCCACCATAATTTTTAGATCAACCTCCCACATCTATAATTACCCATTAGATTACGTTCTACGAATCGAAAAATAAATTTGGGGAGTTAAAACCTTACCTTTAGCATCAAGAATGGTAAAAAAAGATCAAGAATTCGTCTGGGGTCGTTTCTTAGCTCTCAAAGTCAAAAAGTGTAGAATAAAGACGTTTTGGGTTTATTTACGACCTTAACTCATGTCGGACCAGCTACAGCGGTCCTCACCCCGCTACAACGGCCCCGCTTTTGCGGCAGAAATCCCGCCCCAGCGGCTTGCACGAAACCAGTGAGCTATTTTAATAATTCCAAGACCCCCAATTCACAACACACTTTTAACCAACGACACTTAGAAAATACCGTTCACGCTAAGATCGATTTCGGGAGTTCTACTCACCCGAATTCAATTCTGTAAAGTCGTACGGATTCCTTAACAACTTATCTAACTACTCATGTAATAAAAAGCATAATTAAATCAACTGATTATTACCAGATTTCCCTAAACCTTATTGACTCTGATTTCGTCCAAATCTGAACTAGGTTGGGAAATTCAAAGTTACTACTCAAAAGTTTTCTGGACCAAATTCTTTCCCCATTGGCTTTTCCCAAATGACAGAAATCAAGTCGTTACGATAGATACAAACTTTCCCATTACTCGTCCCAAGTGATCAACTAGGAAAGACTAGCTTTAGTAAGGGTAGAGTAGTATCTGAATCGTCGAATTACTGGCGATACTTCTCTCGCATACCCTTCTTACCGTATCTCATTACCCACTAAGGGTTTCACATCTCCAACCTCAAATCAACCAATTGAATACCTACACATCCTCCCTTACAATGCCTCAATGAAGTCATCTCAATATTCGAGTGATAAATATTATTGTATGTAAACTCAACTAACAACAAAAATAATTCCCAACAACCACCAAGGTTGATCGTACAAACGTCTACAACATGTTATCAAGGACCTTAACACATTCATCTGGACGAATCCTTTAACACTTAAGCATGAGAAAATCCAAGTCAATACTCACTACAAATAGCAGTGAACCTGGACCAACCAACACACACTCATTATACCCAAACAATCATAGTTCTTATCAGCATCTCCTTCTCACAACATAAATTTCCATAAGCTTAAGTTAGAAAATTTTGGTCTTTAGACATCAGATACTTATTGAGGGATATGTCCAAGCATACAAATCCTCTAGAAACACTATCAAAATGCTAGATGTAGTAATTATAGATTACCTCTTAAGAATAGTAGAATTGGATTCAATGATCCCCACATTCAACCACACATAATTGATACATGACCTCGATAACAAGATGAAATATTAGATTGTTGGACAACCATAAATACGCATGGTATCTCTTCTATAAGCTTTCATAAGCAAGGTAGTACATGTAAAACCACTAAAATACTTTGACAACTCCAAGACAACACCAATTATATCATTCAAAATAACCAAATCTTCCCAATCATCCCACTCAACCAAGAGAAAATCTCTGGATTTTGGTATCCACCACTAGGGATCCACCCACAAATGTGAAAACACACGAGAGCATAGCTAGTGAATCATACTCACAATACTAACAAAAGTGATTCACTAGCTATGCTCTCGTGTGTTTTCACTTTTGTGGGTGGATCCCTAGTGGTGGATCAAAGGTACCAAATCCTGCGATGTTCTTATGGTTGAGTGAGAATATTGGGAAGATTTGGTTATTTCGAATGACATAATTGGTGTTGTCATGGAGTTGTTAAAAGTATTTTAGTGGTTCCACATATACCATCTTGCTTATGAGAGTTTATAAAAGTGCTAACATATGTAATTATGGTTGTCCGACAATCTTAATGTTCATCTAGTCGTCAAAGTCATGTATTGATTATGTGTGGTTGAATGTGGGGATAATTGAATCCAATTTTATTGTTCTTAAGAGGTAATCTACAATTGCTAAATCCAGCATGCAATAGTGATGTTGGAGGGGTTGTATGCTTGGACATATCCCTCGATGAGTATCTAATTTCTAAAGATCAAATTTTGTATAACTTAAGCTCATGGGAATTTATGTTGTGGGATGGAGATATTGTTAAGAACTATGATTATTTGGCTATTATGAGTGTGTGTTGGTTGATTCAAGTTCACTCCTATTTGTAGCGAGTATTGACTTGGAATTTTATCATGCTTAAGCGCTAAAGGATTCGTCCGGATGATTGTGTCAAGGTCTTTGATAACATGTTGTAGACGTGTGTACGATCAACTTTGGTAGTTGTTGGGAATCGCTTTTGTTGTATCTAAGTTTACATATAACAATATTTATTACTCAAGTATTGAGATGACTTCATTAAGGAATTGTATGGGAGGATGTGTAGGTGTTCAATTGGTTGGTTTAAGGTTGAAGATGCGAAACCTTTGAGAGTTAATTTGGTGAAATATATTCAGGGTAAGGTGAGAAGTATCCAATCTAAGCTTCTAGCAGGCAAGAGTCGACAGAAAAAGTATGCGGGACAAGTATCCCCGGTTATTCGACAATTCTGATACTACTATATTCTTGCTTTAGTCCTTTTCTCCTAGTTTGTCACTTGGGGACGAGTGATGGGTAAATTGCTGTCTATTGTAACGACATGTCCCCGTCATTATAGAAAAGCCAATGGGGGAAGAATTGGGGCTAGAAAACTTTTTCGTAGTAACTTGAGATATCCTAGCCTAGTTTAGATTTAGACGAAATAGGAGTTAATGAGGTCTAGGGAAATCTGGTAACAAATGAGAGATATATTAATGAATTTGATTACATAAGTGGATAGTTAAGACGTTAAGGATCTTGTACGACTTTACAGAATTGAATTAGGGTGAGTAAAACTCCTGAAACTGATCTTAGTGTGAACGGGTATTTTCCGAGTTTCATGGGATGAGGGTGTGTTGTGAAATGGGGATTTTGGAATTATTTAAAGAGATCACTGGTTCGTGCAAGCCACCTTGGCGGGGCTTTTTGTTGCTCTAGCGGGACTGCGGCAGCGGGGTGAGGGTCGTTATGGCGGGTTCGACGCGACTTAAGCTTGTTAATAAACCCCTAAACTACCTTATTATGCATTTTTCAACTTTTAGAGCTAAAGAACGAACCACAGGCGACTCATACTCAATTTTCACCATTCTTGAGGCTAAAGGTAAGTTTTTCACTCCTCGAATCCTTTTTTTGATCCGTAAAACGTAGTAGAATGGATAAATATTGATGGGGTGGGTTTTGTTATAGATTCTATGGTGAAAACAACCCTAATTGGATAATTGGGATCATGGGAATGACCTAGGGTTCATAGAATTGTAAGTAATTCGGGTAATTAGTGATTGTGTAATGATTTCCGTATTATATTGATTTTTTGTAGACCAAGAACAAGCGGAACGAATCCGGAAAGGGAAAGAACAAGTTTCTTAGGGTTTCAAGCTTATTTCGAGGTAGGTGATGGTTGTGATTTCTTGTTGGTGTGATATATGTTTTAATTGCTCATTACAATGCATTTATGTATGTGAATGTTGCATTATTGATCACCCTAACTATAAATGAGGATAATTGAATAATTGTATGCCATAAAATCACCTCTTGTTATATGATTGTGAGAATATACATTGTGATTATGATTGTGGTTTGTTGATTGGATCGGTTGCCATGTTCCTGCATAAACATGGGATCGGTTGCCACGTTCCAGCACATGAACTTGGATCGGGTACCACGAACCGATATGCTAACAATTTGTGTTTGGGTTCAATGAGAGGACTATTGAATTGGGTTTCGTGAGAGGACTCTTGAATTGGGTTCCGTGAGAGGATCATTGAATTGTGTTATGTATCTACTTGTGATGATTACGTTCATATCTAATGATGATTGATATTGGAAGACTGTATGTTGCTCTAAAAGGATAATTGTATCTCTTGAGACTTGTGAAATTGTGCGTTGTTGGTAAGTGATGACTAATATTGTATATGTTCGGTATATGCTTGTTTTATAATGTTGTGGTTACTTGCATGTGTTTCACTTATTAGGATAGCCGTGTGATCCTACCAGTACACTATAGTTATGTACTGATACTGCACTTGGTTATTCTTTCTTGAGTATAGGGCATCTTCAGGCGGCTATTGATAGACCTCAGTTAGGTGACTATTGAGCATGATCGGATTCAAGGGTGAGCCAGTTCTTTCAGCTGCCATGGATCTTTCTTGTTTAAGTCCACTATTTTTGGACTTCAACTTTTGTTAAGGTGTTGTTTAGTTTCGGGGTTGTACTTCTTGTTCTTAGACTTGTCGTTAGTAGAGTTTTGGTACAATGACTTTCAGGTTCTAGGGGTTGTTCTTTTGCATTAGTTTGGTTAGTTGTTTGTTTAAACCTTGGAGTTTATCGGAACTCTATATAATTTCAACATTTATACATGCTTTCGTATCTTTATATGCCTTAGTTTTCTTAAAATTTGTTTGTTTGGGTTGTAGTAGTAGTTCTCCCACCTGAGGGTTTGTGTGGGTGCCAATCACAACGGTCTGGGTTGTGATAAAGTTGGTATCAGAGCCTTAGGTTCGTTGATCTCATTGTACCAAAACGAGTCTAGTAGAGTATTGCAGAACGGTATAATGACATCCGTACTTTTCTTCGAGTGGCTATAAGACTTTAGGAAAAACTTACTTCTTTCTACTCCTTCGTGCTATGACTTTAATCTAATTGGGATTTGGGTGATACAAATTGATATCTTTCCTCATTCACTGTTTGGTCTGAACTAGAGCAATAACAGCTATAACACCATCACTAGCAAGAGAGGATGTTTATAGACTACCGATAATTGAATAGGGTCACCATTCAGAACAAGTATTCATTGCCTCACATAGATGACCTTTTTGACCAATTGCAAGGTGCATCGGTTTTCTCTAAGATTGATTTAAGGTTTGGTTACCATCAGTTAAAGATTGAGGCGGTTAAGAATTGGGTTCGACCAAGTTCTATGATTAAAATTAGTAGTTTTATTAGGCTCGCTAGCTACTATTATCGCTTGTGGTATGAGTTGAGTCCAATTGGTATCTCAACGAAGTGAACTAGACGTTGTGGTCACGACTGAGGGGTCACAAGCAAAGAAAATTGAAAACTGAGAAGGTTCCAATTGGTATATGGCCCTAGGGGTGCTGTGAATGCATAAATGATCAGGAATGGTCATCTATGGAGCGAAATAATTAATTAAGAATTAGGACTTATTTGTGAATTGTATCTTGGAAACTTTGAATGCGTGCTTTTGGTTGTCTGAATTAAATGCGAATGTGAAGTTATAATTGCTTGAATGTGATGAGGTGATTATGTGCACAATAAATATGTGTCTAAACTTTGATATGTACAATATGTTGGTCTGGTCGTTGAAGTTATGCAAGTTGTAAATACTTGAGAATCGTGAAACTCGTTGTAAAAGGAAGATCTTGACTAAGGATCGTGTGAGTGTCTGGGTGTATCCTGAGGATATGTAGGTTGTGGTGCTGAATTAACAAGAATGAATTGGTTCGTGTATTGTGGGATTGACTGGGGGTAGACAATGATTATCCTAGTTATGAGGATTACTCTAAAATTGCTAAGTAAAGCTGAGAACCTTTGTGGAATTTAGAAAAGAAAAGACCCCCAGAAAAATTAGTGGCAAGGGTTTTGTTTCCATTTTGGCCGCTGGGGCGGGACTTTTCCTTCCAAGGTGAGGCCGCCAGTGCGGGATTCCTCCCGCTAGAGCAAGACAGGGCAAGACAGAATCTCAGCCCTATTTTCCTAGTCATAATTATGGACCCTGAATCGTACCCGAACTAACCCTCACGATCTAATTCAGTGTTTAGCAATCGAATATAAGTTATAAGGTGTGTTAAAATTGTGGAGAACCTGGGCATATGAGAAGGAAATCAGCGAGGCCGTGGAGGCCGGGGAAATGGTAATGCAGGTAGATGAGTAGTGCAGCCAGGCAATGAGGTTGCCCGTTAAGAGGATAAGGCTCAGTTTTATGTTTTTCCAGGTAAGACCGAGTTTGAGGGTGTGATGCAGTGGTCATAAGAGCTACTCTTGTCTGTACCCAGATGGCTATTGTTCTGTTTGATTCGGGTTCTACTTATTCGTATGTGTCAGTTCAATTACATTGGGATTTAATGTGGTTTGTGATATACTTGATGCCCCCATCCATGTTTCTACCCCAGTTGAAGAGTCAGTCATAGTCACCCATGTATATCATGTTATCCTGTTGTGTTTATAGATTTTTTCAGAGTTGGGTTGATTTGGTTATGTTGGATATGACTGACTTGATATAATATTATGCATGACTTGGTTGTCCTTCTATTATACCGAGCTTAATTATAATGCTAAGTCGGTAACTCTAGAGATCCCCTGTAGAGAAAGATTAGATGGGAAGGGGGTAAAAGCCTAAGTCAACTAAGATCATATCTTTCGTGTGGGGTAGGAAACTGGTAGGGCAGGATTGTTTGACGTAATTGGCTCATATTCAGGATGTTGAGGTCGAATGCCCCTCTATTGAGTCTATTCCTGTGGTGTCAAAATTGAGAGAGGTTAAAGCTCAAATCCAAGGGCTTCCTGATAAAGGTTTCATCCATCTTATTACTTCCCCGTGGGGTGCTCCTGTCATGTTTGTTAAGAAGATAGAGGGTAGTATGAGGACTGGTGATTTTATCTTAAGCCATAAAATAGTGGATTGATACCGTAATGACAAGCTTAGGATAAGGAAGGTCCCAATGAGTATACTTGGGTGAAGGAAATAGAAGATTTTAGTAAGAAAAAGCGTACCAAGATTGGGTTAGTCTTTTAAATTTGATGAGTATACCTGAGTTTTAGGTGTCATGTTTATTAAAAGGTTGACTTCATAGTGATAGTCAGGGTTGATTGAGCGTAATGATAATAAGAGTCCGCGATGGATTGTGATGGGATGCAACTATATAATAAGATTGTTGGTTAAGCGAATTCTTGTATAGTAGTTACGACTTGCGAGTATCTACAGTTGTGGTTTTCTAATATTTGGTGAGTAACGTGGTTGTATGGAAAATTATAAGAGATGGTAGGACATCACTCAAATAGAAAGTTAAAGAGTTAGAGTTATAATGAAGGAAAATATAGTATAATGTAGTACATCCTTTAGAGAGAGCCGAGAGCAAGAATATTTTATTGGATTCTTAAGGTTAAAGAGGTATCTTCAAAGGGGTAAATAATTGGGTTCAGAGACGCGTGATTTCATTGTTTTGCTGTGGCTATGGTAATAGTGTCATGGGTCCATCAGATGGGATAAAAACTACTGAAAAAAATAAAGACTTGAGAAATGAGTGTGCGGACATTAGCTTGAGTGTGATGACAAGTGCTTGGTTTTGTTTTTTAGTCTAGTAATGAGTATGATTGAAATTTTAGCGAAATATATGGTAAGATCGATGAAGATGCGATCAATGATAAACGGAGATCCATGAATTCATAAAAATCTTCAATGTACAAGCTAATGTTGATAGAGAAAGGGATTGTGTTATATGGTGGAAATTACAATTCAGATTTTTCATTGTGAGCCTACATTCGTGGTGATGTATTTTGTCAAGGTATTAATTGGCAAGGTGAGAAATGATCAATTGTATCCGATTGATCATTTGAATGGACTTACACTTGGTTTGAATCGTAAAGTTTATTACTTTTAATTGTTAAAGTATCTAAGAAAGGGTCTCATTTTAAAAGTGTTGGGCTATAATAAGGTAAATGGTCAGAGTGTTATGATGGTTGTTAGTATTGTGAGTATGATTCACTAGCTATGCTCTCGTGTGTTTTCACTTTTGTGGGTGGATCCCTAGTGGTGGATCAGAGGTGCCAAATCATGCGATGTTCTCTTGGTTGAGTGGGAAGATTTGGTTATTTCAAATGACATAATTGGTGTTGTCTTGGAGTTGTTAAAAGTATTTTAATGGTTCTACATGCACCACCTTGCTTATGAGAGTTTATAAAAGAGCTACCATGTGTAATTATGGTTGTCCGACAATCTTTATATTCATCTAGTCGTCAAGGTCATGTATTGATAATGTGTGGTTGAATATGGGGATCTTTGAATCAAATTTTACTGTTCTTAAGAGATAATCTACAATTGCTAAATCCAGCATTTGATAGTGTTGTTGGAGGGGTTATATGCTTGGACATATCCCTCGATGAGTATCTAATTTCTAAAGATCAAATTTGTTATAACTTAAGCTTATGGGAATTTATGTTGTGGGATGGAGATATTGTTAAGACCTATGATTATTTGGGTATTATGAGTGTGTGTTGGATGATTCAGGTTCACTCCTATTTGTAGCGAGTATTGACTTGGAATTTTATCATGCTTAAGTGCTAAAGGATTCATCCGGATGATTATGTCAAGGTCCTTAATAACATGTTGTAGACGTGTGTACGATCAACTTTGGTGGTTGTTGGGAATCGCTTTTGTTGTAGTTAAGTTTACATACAACAATATTTATTACTCGAGTATTGAGATGACTTCATTGAGGCATTGTATGGGAGGATGTGTAGGTGTTCAATTGGTTGGTTTGAGGTTGAAGATATGAAACCTTTGAGAGTTAATTTGGTGAAATATATTCAGGGTAAGGTGAGAAGTATCCAATCTAAGCTTCTAGCAGCCCAGAGTCGACAGAAAAAATATGTGGGACAAGTATCCCCGGTTATTTGACGATTCAGATACTACTCTATTCTTGCTTTAGCCCTTTTCTCCTAGTTTGTCACTCGGGGACGAGTGATGGGTAAATTGGTATCTATTGTAACGACTTGTCCCCGTAATAACTTGAGATTTCCTAGCCTTTGTCTAGATTTGGACGAAATCGGAGTCAATGAGGTCTTGGGAAATCTGGTAACAAACGAAAGATTTATTAATGAATTTGATTACATGAGTAGATAGTTAGGACGTTAAGGATCTCGTACTACTTTACGGAATTGAATTTGGGTGAGTAGAACTCTCGAAACTGATTTTAGCGTCAACCGAAATTTTCCGAGTGTCATGGGATGATGGTGTGTTGTGAAATGGGGATTTTGGAATTCTTTAAAGAGCTCACTGGTTCGTGCAAGCCGCCTTGGGTGGGCTTTATGTCGTTCTAGCGGGGCCGCTGCAGCAGGGTGAGGGCCGCTGTGGCGGGCTCGATGTGACTTAAGCTCGTTAATAAATCCCTAAACGACCTTATTATACACTTTTTGACTTTTAGAGCTAAAGAACGAACCCCAGGAGACTCATACTCATTTTCACCATTCTTGAGGCTAAAGGTAAGCTTTTCACTCCTCGAATCTATTTTTCGATCCGTTGAATGTAATAGAATGGATAAATATTGATGGGAGACGGTTTTGTTATAGATTCTATAGTGGAAACAACCCTAAATTGGATAATTGGGATCATAGGTTTGATCTAGGGTTCATAGAATTGTTAGTAATTCGGGTAATTAGTGATTGTTTATTGATTTCCGTATTATATTGATTGTTTGTAGACCAAGAACAAGCGGAACGAATCCGGAAAGGGTAGGATCAAGTTTCTTAGGGTTTCAAGCTTGTTTTGAGGTAGGTGATGGTTGTGATTTCATGTTGGTGTGATCTATGTTTGTAATTGCTCATTATAATGCATGTATGTATGCGAATGTTGCATTATTGATCACCCTAACCGTAAATGAGGATAATTGAATAATTGTGTGCCATGAAATCACCTCTTGTTGTATGATTGTGAGAATATATATTGTGATTGTGATTGTGGTTTGTTGATTGGATCGGTTGCTACGTTCCGGCATAAACATGGGGTCGATTGCCACGTTCTGGCATAAAAATGGGATCGGTTGCCATGTTCTGGCATACTGACTTGGATCGGGTACCACGAACCGGTATGTTAACTGTTTGGGTTTGGGTACCATGAGAGGACCATTGAATTGGGTTTCGTGAGAGGACCATTGAATTAGGTTTCGTGAGAGGACCATTGAATTGTGTTGTGTATCTACTTGTGATGATTACGTTCATATCTAATGATGATTGATATTGGAAGACTGTATGTTGCTCTAAAAGGATAATTGTATCTCTTGAGACTTGTGAAATTGCGCGTTGTTGGTAAGAGATGGCTAATATTGTATATGTCCGGTATATGCTTGTTTTATAATGTTGTGGTTACTTGCATGTGTTTCACTTATTGGGATAGCTGTGTGATCCTACCATTACATTGTGGTTGTGTACTGATGCTGCACTTGGTTGTTCATTCTTAAGTACAGGGCATCTTCAGGCGGCTCTATTGATAAACCTCAGCTAGGTAACTATTAAGCGTGACCAAATTTAAGGGTGAGCTAGTTCTTTTAGGCTGCCGTGGATCTTTCTTGTTTAAGTTTACTATTTTCGGACTTCGACTTTTGTTAAGGTGTTGTTTAGTTTCGGGGTTGTACCCTTTGTTCTTAGACTTATCGTTAGTAGAGTTTTGGTACAATGACTTTCAGGTTCTAGGGGTTGTTCTTCCGCATTAGTTTGGTTAGTTATTTGTTTAAACCTTGGAGTTTATGGGAACTCTATATAATTTCTGCATTTAAACTTGCTTCCGTATCTTTAAAAGCCTTAGTTTTCTTAAAAATTGTTTGTTTGGGTTGTAGTAATGGTTCTCCCACCGGAGGGTTTGTGTGGGTGCCAATCAGGACAGTCTGGGTCATGACAAAAATACAAGAGAGTCTAAGTCTAGAAGTTGGAGTAGAAAAGTAAGGCAAACCTATGGAATCACAGACAAAGTAGCATACCCTTGGATACAAATAACTTGGGATTCACCGTTCAGGTCACGTAGTAGCAGCCTAAATATGCCATGTAATGTACAAAGAAAGGGCAAATGTTGTATCAATATACAAAACCACAGTGTACTACTAGTATCATGTCTAACTCCAAATATACGAATCTAAAAAAAATAACTAAAGCATAGTAGAGACGAGATAATACACAACAACCAAGTCATCAATACAACACGACTCTTAGTCACCAATCACGACTTAACAATTTTATGAAGCATATCCCATATGATTACAAACAACCCCGGTTCACTCAAGGAACCAACATACAAGAGAACAATCAAATGTGTACTGTAATGACCCTCGTGATCGTTATGGTTGAGTTATTATTGAAAGAAAACAAAGGAGAAAACGTTTGGTTTGAAGAGTTAAAAATTTTAGGTTAGGCTAGGCTTGGACAGAATCTGAGTGATATGCGGTATAGGGAAATTCGGAGAACGGAATAGGTGAAATGTTAAGTTCTAATTTTCTTGTAACTAAGACATTAAGGAGTCCATAGAGCTCTTTAGAAGTTAATTCAGGTAAGTAGAAATCCTAACATTGAACTTGGGGTGAAAGGGTTAATTTAGGACGTTAAGGTTCAAATGTATGTTGTAAAATAGGCTCTTTTCAGGAGATTTCCGAGTTTTTGTCCCGTAGAAGCCGCTATAGAGGGTGACACACTACTATAGTAGTGGAATTAATTCCCGCTATAGCGGAAGGTCCCGTTACAGCGGAGAGTCCCGCTACAGGGACACCGCAATAGCTTGATGGAGTTGCTATAATGAGATTACTCACATTTAATGCAGAAAATTCCCAAAACCGCCCATTGTTTGACAAGATATTTCGGGGAAGACCAAAGGTGACCTAGGGTGAGTTTTCTCTATTTTTCATTGTTATCATTGGTGAAGGTAAGTAACTACTCCCTTAGCTTGGCAACTCAATTATCACCTTAGAATCTATGGTGGTTACCTTAGGGGAGGGTTTGAGTTGGTATAATGAAGGAAAAACCCTAGTTTGAGTATAATTATCATGGAATTTTCCTAGGGTTGGGATTTGGGTATAATTAGGTATTTGTAAGCCATTTAGGTCTGATATGTGTATATTTACTGTTAGTAGACAAAGAACAAGCTAGGTATCATAACAAGGGGAAACTTCAAGTTCCTTAGAGCATTCTTGGCTTGATTCGAGGTAGGTGATGATTGTTTATTTTATGTTTATGTTATGTTGTTGTTAACTGCTTCGTTAGTATTGCATACATACTGTATGGCTATGGAAATTGAAGAAATATAAGTTGAAATGCTAATTTTTTTTTCAATTGCGTTCAATGAATTTGTTTACTTAAGTGTACAAGTGTGATTGTTATTCATTGTTTTTCTAATTGTTGGTTGGCTCGGGTACCACGCCTGGTATAGGATACTCCCATGGTTGGCTCGAGCACCATATTTGGTATGGGATATCTATATGGTTGGCTTGGATACTATGCTGGTACAAATTAATAAAGGTATTGGCTTGGGTACCACACCTGGTACATTGACTATTTGTGTGTGGGTTCCATGAGAGAACCAATTGTCTTGTTGTAACCTTGTTGCTCATATTTATTGTGAATGTCAATTCAAGGAGAGGACTAGGTATCCGAGCTATGTTATGATTATGGTATTAATTGTATGTTATCTTGTTTATTAAGTTATTGTTACTTGTTCATATTTCGTATAACTGGTACTCGGCGATGATCCTAGTAGTATATTGTAGATTTTGTGTACTAATATTGTACTTTCTCTTTCTTTGTTGAGTACCAGGCATATTTCAGTGGTTGTTTTACGATCACAACTTTGATCCTAGCATTAACTGAATCCAAGGGTGATCTAATTCTTTCATTTTGCCATAGATTCATCTTGTTTTTATAGTCCATTTTCCGGACTCAGACTCCCTTTAGTTCTTTTGTTTTGTGGTTGCATCCCCGTATTCTAGACTATGTAAATTTTTGGTACATGAATTTCAGTTTTTAGGGGTTCTTACGCAAATTTTTATTACTATAGTTTTTAATTATGAAATTTGTCTTGTTCGTAAGTGTTGAAACTATTTCCTTTTTGTTACTCAGTGATGTATGTTAGTAATTATTTGGTTCTTCCACTAAGGATTAGTATGAGTGACACTTAGGGAAGGTCAGAGTCGTGATATATACCAAGCGTGGTACACAAGCCAACAGAAGGATATCTAGTACCAAATGTGATACCCGAGTCAATCGATAATGTGTACTAGGTGTGGTACCCAATCCCACCGACAGCCACACAATACACAATCACACCATAAACACAAGTATATTAAAAGCCATCATTGCCTGATATTGTGAACAAGTTATCATTTCAATTTCATTTCTTTTTATCTTCCTAACCATGCATTGTAAAAACAATACTATAGAAATAGTAATCATGCATACATTACATAACTTGCAAACAATCAACCATCATCTACCTTAAATTAATCCTTGAAAGCTCTACTGGACTTGATTTTTTCCTTTGTTACAAATCATAGCTTGTTCTTAGTCTACAAATAATAATACAATTACAATAATCAATCGTCAATGACCTAATTATGTAATCACCTCCAGGTTATTTATGTGTTAATGCCCCATGTTCGTCATTTGACTCTAAGTCATTTATGACTTTCTGAGAATGACAATTCAATCACCTGGTCTTTCGTTTAGTTTTAGTACAAGTTTTATTGTTTTGGAGTTTTTCAATCTTTAATAGTTATTTTTGATAAAAAGTTCAAGAAGATAACCTCATAATCCACTTCTGACAATTTTATCATCTCTGAAATGGTCATTTTAGGCTAGTAGCATACTCGACATGACTCCCGAGGCTTTCAGTGTGAGTATGTGCGATTATGCATTTGAACTTTCAAGTTAAGGCCTAAGTTTAACTTTAGTCATAATTTTGAGTAAACGAGCTAGGATGAGAATTATGTCAGCACGGTTAGTTTCAAAATGTTGAGTTTGGTCTAAACGACCCTTTGTTTGGATCTCGAGGCTTCTGGACTGATTCCGAGCCCCTTTGTGGATTTTGGCTTGAAATGAAGTTTGGGTGTGGAACCTACTTCTTGCTAAGATAACCTCGTATGAGAATTTTGACTGTTCCATTGAGTACAGAATATCAAATTGTTGCATATCTAATTTGTGTGCACGGGATTTCTAACGAATTTGAAACACCCCATTAGAGATTCCAAACTTTCCAAACCAGCTGATATGCATCAACCGGTGTAGGATTTCGTGTTCGCGGGCCGTTTGCTGCGTTCGCGGGCCGATCTTTAATTTCTTGTGTTAATGTGAAGGTACTAAATGTGGTCTCTAGAAAAAGTATAAACTGGTCCCAATTTAAAATTTAGGGGTCTTGAGAAATTTATTAAGGCGGTAAAGTACTGAAATGTTAAAAAAAATAATCTATTTTCACCAAAACTAGGTCCCAAAATGTCCATTACTGATTAAAATTGTAAAAGGAAATCAAAAAATAAAACACCTCTGTTTCTCAAAACATAACGTGAAATAGAACAACCCTAGCAACAATTTTTCCTAACAACGATCTTCACAATATAGCAATCTAAGAGCAGCTCTCTACTGAAAATCTTGGTATTCTCAAAATAGAGAAAGCACAGGTCTGCCTAGAAGCAGACGCAGCAGCTTGTTTCAGTCATTCATCTGTATTTTTTCAGAACAAAGAATGTATTGGTCTATCTAGCACCGATCTCAATCTCTATCTTCTATTCACTCGAATCTCAGGTATTACTCCACTTCTTCCAGTTTATTTGTTTCCTTCGATTAAGTTGATTTGTTGTTTGATTTGTTCAAGTTATAACTCTTCTTGTTTAAGTAACTTTTGTTCGCTGATCACACTAGATGCTGATCATTATTTCTAAAAAAAAGTTTCAGTTTTATAGTGTTTTTTTATCCCAAAAATGAAGGGGATCTATCCTTAAAGATCTAAGTGTTCCTAAAGGTTAAGAACAATAAACTAAACTTGAAAAGAGCTAAAACAATATGATCAATATCGAGAGAGTTGTGTTGAAGTTGAGAAATCCATTATGAATTACAAGTGAATCGTTTTTAAGCTTTTAAGCCTAACAGAGCAAGTGAGAAAACTGATTGTTGTATGTTACTATTGGAAAGGTGAAAAATTGATAGTTTTGTTTAGTTCTAAAAACTAATAAAAGATGTAAAACGAAATAGAACTGATGCAAATGACCTCATGTGGTGATACACATAGAAGGTTGAAAAAGTAATAGTTTCGTTTGGCTCTGAAACTTGGAATACTTGATATCTTTCAAGAAGATACATTCTAACAGTTTCTTAAAACATTATTAATCCATTTTTCTAGCAGGTTCTCTTATTTCTTTCTAGTTGTATCTCAGTTATTTCTCCTCTTTGCGAATTGTTTTTTTCTTCTCTAAATCTAAGAGTAGCTCTCAACTGAAAATCTTTTATTTATTGAAATAGAGAAAGCACAGGTCTACCTAGAAGCAGACGCAACAGCTTGGTTTCAGTGTTTCATCTGTGTTTTTTCAGGACAAAGAAATCACAGGTCTGCCTAGCTTCGATCTCAACTCGATCTTTATCTTCTATTCACTCGAATATCAGGTAATACTCCAATTCTTCCGGTTGATTTGTTTCCTTCTGTAAAGCTGATTTGTTGTTTGATTTGTTCGAGTTATATATAACTCTTCTTTTTTAAGTTACTTTTGTTCGCTCACACTAGCTGCTGATCATTATTTGTAAAACGGATTCAGTTTTATAGTGTGTTATGATCCCAAAAATGAAGGGGATCTATCTCTTATTTCTGTAGACATGTATCTCAGTTATTTCTCCTCTTTTGCGAGTTGTTTTTCGAGTTGTTTTTTTCTTCTCTAAATCTGATTTGTTGATTCTTTCCTTCTTACATCATAGTGTATAGTGTGTGCCTAAAGTATCTAACTCTTGCATATGTTGTTCATAGTAGGTTGAAACAGTAATAGTTCCATTTTTGTGCAACTGAATCACTATTTTTGTCTTAAAGAAACTGAACAGTGAACTATTATTGAACATAGACACTCACAGATTATGAATTAAGACAATGTTCAGAGAGAATATAGAGGGAGTTATTCAACTAAATAAATCTATTCTAAGTTACAAGTGAACTATTGTTTACCTATTTAGGCTAATAGAGCAAGCTGGAGTGTGGTTGCCTTTATTAAAACTAATCCAAATGTGTAGTTACCTACAACTAATTCCTTAAGGTATTGGTTACAGAATCACAAGTTGTGCGCATCTTACGCTTTTTCTTATCATTCATATTTTCTTAATCTCTTTTTATGTATTCTCCAAGGTTATGGCGCCTTGTAAGCAATGGATGCAACTTTCTCGTAAGAAAGATAACATGCTTGTTGAACCAGAAGGAATTGAAAAACATGTGCATTTGGTAAATTCAATATGTAAATTACTTCAAATTATTATGGGATCTGTTGAAATGCACTTGTATATATTTTGTAGGCTCAAATAGAAGAAATACTAAAAGCTGAACCATCTCTGCCTAGCATAGAGATTGTAGAAAAGTGTAGTGGACCTCAAACTCATAGCCATGTATTTGGCTTTGGTGGTGGAGTAAAGACAAAGGACATGAGAGGTGGCACTTCTTCAAAGACTGAATTACTGTCTCAGCTATGTTCAACTCAAGAGGAAAATAAATCTTTGAATGAGAAAAACAAATCCTTGAATGATCGCTTGTCTACCTTAGAAGATGAGATGAAAGAAATAAGAAAAATGCAAGAATTCTTTGTTGCTCAACAATTGCATAACCCGTATATGACATCACCCATATCAATTGAATGACCACTGACTTCTTTTGCTGATTAAGTAAGTAACAATATACCAAACTCTATTTGCGGATAGTTGTTTAAGCAATTAGTGTATGGCTGAACTCTTATGAAACTAATGAAGAGAGGAATGAACAAATAGCATATCCTTTTAGAAATTGGAAGACGATAGATTGATAATTGACATGCTTTCCATTAGCTTTTCTATTATTATTGATATGCCTGTTTAAAGGAATTCTTCACTTGTGAGGTACTTCGTTGGGTGATTATCTTCTTATAGCTGGTGGTTGTTTGACATATTTGTGTTATGATTCATGATACATATCAGGTTATTATTTGTTTGTTGGACTTATAATGGAAAACTGTATTTCTTTTTGGGGATCTGTCATGAACAAGATACTAAAACTTTTCCCTGTGAAGTGGAAAATTTGATGTTTCAGCAGAATGATGACCAGTTCCGTTTAGTAGATTCTAGTAAAGATGTTGATTTGGTTGATAAAGCAGGGAAAGATGAACTTTTATATCCACTACAAGTAGCTGAGAGATAAAATTATTAGCAAGTTTAAAGTGCTCAATTTACAGAACTAACTCTGCATAGTTATACATCCATGATTTGAATTGCAACACCAGTATAGGCTCAATTCCGACAACAGTTGGTTTCCAACTTGTAGCTCTGCAGATAGGATTTGAATTTCAAGGAAAAGAAGCATATTATACATAGAATTTTACTCCTGACAGCATTCTTCCAATCCACAACTCTTCTCTTCATAAAAGCTATCAGAAAATTAAGTGAAAATGGTATATAGAAACTAGCCTTTAAGATATATTATCTCTGCAATGCCAGTTTTTTCAGGTGTTGCAATGTTTTCTGTTTTATCCACTGTTGGTCATAGGGGAGGTAAGCCTGGATTGAGTGATCATACACTAATGCACTCATATCATCAAGGCCATCTATGAAATTATAATGATCTAAGATGTTGTAACTGATTTCTCTGATGGATAGGTTCAATTCATTGAGTTTCCTCTCATACAACGCACAATTTCCTTCCATTGCTTGACTTATTTACTCGTAATCCATGAAAGTGCGAGTTGCTCAGTTCTGAGATGTCTGTGAGAACAATAGTGTGACTGTTTTCCATTTTACGAATGAATAAGGATTGAGCCTGTATTTGCTGAAATTTTGATGAAGCGAATCAGAAACTCTGTTTAGGCGGCTGCAGCGGTGTCTTTGCCGGCAATAGAATTTTTTAAAAGATTACAGCCTTCTTTATTTATGTTGTTTCAATTTTATACAAATACAATAGCATCCACACATCTTTTTCCTCTATTTTTTTAGTTTTGTACAACTGTGTGCGCATGATTTTTTATTTTCTGCAGAACTATACATAGTGAATGTAGTCTACACCTTTTTGGGATTTCATGCAGCCTATAGCTGTCTGGAATTTAATACATTTATAATGAATGTAATCTGTAGACATTTTATAAGACTTGGGATACACTATCAAAGTTTTCTTACTCATTTTTTCTTATATGTTGTTGCAGCTTGTTAATATTTTTGGATAACCCTTGGTGAATTTTGGTGTACTTTTTTGAAGATTGAAGCTACAAGTCAAGACGCAAGTATAGAAGATGCACAAGACTATTATTATTTTGCTCGAGATATTGTTAATTTGCTAAGCGTTTTTTTGTTAAACAAATATTGAAACTAACACCATGGGATGTTTACCTTTTTTTATATTTATATCAGCCTTTTGTATGGAGATTTACCATAAAAATCTTATATTTATTGATAAAATTTATATTATTTTTGTGAAATGAAGTTCCAGAAGTACTAATGGTCAGTTAGAGACCAAAAATTTTGCTCGTCTCTAAAAGTTCATCTAAAACGGGATAGTTTCTTGTCTCTAAAAGTTTCATCTAGGATTAGACATCATCTTGTCCCTAAAAGATCATCTAGGACGAGGTGTTGCTAGTCGCGAAAACAATCTAAGACGACATGGTTGCTCATCAAGAAAAAGTAATCTAGGACGAGATAGTTGCTCGTCCCTAAAGAGTAATCTAGGGCAAGTTCATTGCTAGTCCCTAAAGGGATTTAACGACCAGAAAATGACTAGTTTTCAAAGAAGAAAATCCTCTATTTGGGACGAGATATACAGTCTTCAAAAGTATTTTGGCGACCAGCTTTAATTCTGTCTCTCAACTCATTCAGTGACCAGCTAAAGGAACTCGTCCCAATTGACCTTTAGCGAAGAAGCATTCTAGGATGGGTGGAGACTAGCCTTTTCCCGTCTCAATAGACTATTTGGGACCATATTTGAACTTTTTAGGACCATATTTCCCATCCTTAGTGGCTGTTTTTCTTGTAGGGAATTCCGCGTTCGCAAAGAGAAGCAAAGACTAGTCTTATTTAAAGACCAGTCGCGAGTCAGCTTTCTTACAATGCTTCTAAAGGTATTTTCTTGGTCATTTTAGCTCGAAAATTACTAATTCAAAGTCCCTTGTGTCTATATTTGTCAAGGATTTGTGGTGAGGTGATCGGATTGCATTGAGGACCCTTCGTTTGAGATGAATTATGCATTGAAGTTGTTTTCCCAACTCTTTTTGGTGTTTAAATTGTGAACTCCTTGCATGTTTGTTGTGTTGGTTGTTTTAGGCCTCGAATTATGTTCAATTTCGAAACACAAATTTTACGCATAGTTAAAGACCTCTTACCAGAGTCAATTTTGGAAATTTTTTGTGCAAGTCCCATAATTCCCATTTGACTCCAAAATTGGTCCAATTCCGTTTTATGTGATTTTGGTGTCTAAATGACCATACTGACAGTATGATACTATTATTGATAGAATGATAGTGTTTGGAGGCTATTCGAGAAAGGAAAAGCTCTGGCCTTGTGATTTAAAGCGAGTATGGTTGGCCTCTAGGTAGGCTACAAGTTCATTTCTATTTAGATTAAGCCTGAATGTGTGAATTCATGATGATTAGCGATAAATTGTGGGGGGGGGGGTACCTAGTTATTCCTACTTTTCTCCTTAGAAACCATTTTTTATCGATATTATCTCGAGGGTAGTACCATGTTAGTTGGTATTATATGTGTATTGTTGTATGTTGTTATGATTTGCTTGCGTTTTTACTTATTGTTTGAAGCATGTTCAGCCTTAGTCTAGGATAGCCTAGGATTGACTTAGACTCGCGAGCCTTGTAACATTATTATGTCTCCAACGTCATTCCGAATGGACTAGGTCCTTGTAAAATGGAATAAAAGACTTGCGTATGATAGTATGAGCCTTAGTTTAGGCTCTTGCGCAGCTTGTTTGCCCTCTATGTCTTCTCTCCCATTTCTACAGCATCGATGCGTTACCAGAGGTTTTGCTCTTTCTCAGAATTGGTGTAGTTCAGGCTTGGATCTTTTTTCTGATCATTTATGGGTGGACTTCGATCCACAGCGGCTTAGAGCCTACTTGAGATCCTCTATGGAGTCGACACGTCCCCGAGTCACTCTTGCTAGCTGGGTGGCTTACACCTCTAGGAGTGGACTGTCTTGTTGGGTAGCCTAGATTGATTGACATTTTTGTTAGCTGGGCTGAGATTTAACTGGTTCTTGGTTACGTTGTTACTTGGGCTGGGAGCCCGACAAATGTTTTTGGATTCGGATTTAGGTTACTCTTCATTTTTGTAGTCTTGGCTATTTTTTGCACTTGTCGGCCTTTGATGCCTATTGAGTACCTTTTCTTGGTACCCATGTTACACTCTACATCTTTTTCGTTATGCATATCTTAGTACCACCTACAACGATGATCATTCGTGTCATCTTTTGTAGCTTTTGGATTTCGGAGACGAGGGTGAGAACTTGGCATTCTGGATCAACATGTCTCATTTTGTACTTATGTTAACTAGTCTTTTGTCTTTGAGGCGGCTTGTTGTGGTCCACTTTTAGGACTTGTATTTGTTCATATTAGACAGCTCTGTCCTCGTGACTTCCAAGTTCTGGGAAGGAGTTTATTATATATAGTTTTTAGTTTGCTTCTGCTTCTATCTTTTCTTATAATTAGTGTTATTTTTCAGTTAGTTCTACCCTTATACTCATTATTTGTCATTTTTGGGTATGGGTTGGCTTACCTACTAGTGTGTTATAGTAGGTGTCATCATGACTTAGAAAGTTGGGTCGTGATAAGTTGGTAACATAGCCCCAGTTTCACCGGTCTTACTTGTATAGAGCTAATACCTAGTAGAATCCTACGAATTTCCATTTTCACTAGCCATGTTGAATTAATGAGATTTGAGATAGCCTTAAACTAATAATTTGGCCAGCACATAAATATTATGTATATTAGTATGTTATCTAACTGAAGCACTCTGAGAGTGTGTTTAGATTGACTTATTGTAAGTGTTTTTAACTTTTAAGTACTTTTTAATTTTTAGTTTTGTTTACTAAGACTGAAAGTACTAAACACTTTTTTAGAGTTTTTGGGCCAAAAACATCATTCAACTATACTCTATGTTTGAACCACATCCTTGCACTATCACAATGAACAAAAAACCTCCCTCAATCGTCTTTAAAATGGCAAGATTCATCCTTCAATTAGTTTTTGTCAAAAAACTAACGGTTGATCAACCCACAAATCCCCCATTTGTTTCCTCCCATTCTTCTCTTAGCTAATAGTAGTAATAGACAATCCTAACTAAACTGAATGAGCTAGGAAGAGAGGTTTTCATTCTCAACTTCACAATAGTAACCAGGATGTTCCCATAAAAAGTGAGCAAAATATTTCGAGTAAACTATTTTTCGCCCTATATAATTATAGATCAGATAAGCAACAAAATATTATAAGAAAAAATGTATAATTTTCTCTTATTTCCTAGACAATGGGGGAATTCGAAGTATAAAGGAAGCCTATTTTTATTATTTTTTTGGTGTAAATTTGATAAACACTAGTTACTGTAATTTTAAATATATAAAAGTAACATATTTAGTTATTACATAAAAATATATTCTTTTTTTTCCAATTTATATGACGCTTTTCACTTCTTAAGATTCAACCTATGTGAACTTTTTATAAATATTTTACTATGTATTTTTCATCATATTGATATGAGAAGAATTGCAACTTTAATATGTGAAAAACACGACATGTTTATCAATAGTTAATCCTAGCTTCATTTACATGAAAGGAAATGAATTTAACCGTTAGTTCCTATCAAGAAAAAAATGGAAGGGTGAATCTGCCAATTTTAGGATAGTTATAGGATGTTTATTGCTCACTATGGTAGTAAAAAGATGTTATTTAAAATTAGAGTATATTTGAAGGATGTTTTTAGCCAAAAACTCACTTTTTTACTTTAGAACCTATTTGACATTGCCGTTGGGAGGTCAGAAGCACTTATTTTGAGAAAAAAACATTTTTGTTGAAAAAAAATATGTGTTTGGCAAATCACTAGAAGTGCTTTTAAATGGAAGTAGAAGCAGATTTTCTGTTGTTGGGAAAAAGCTAAAATTTTTTGTTTTTTGAAAAAAGTAGAAACAAAAAATTAGTTTTCTCAAGACTAAAATATCTTTTTCATATATACATATTGACCAATTTATTTCTTATTAATTAATTAGCATATTTCATAAGTTTGGTTAAATTTGATTTTTAAATTTTTTTATAATAAATTTTATAATTTATTTTACGTTTATATATTATATTATGTTTTATTTTGTAACACCTCGGACTATGAAAAGGGTTAAAGAGGGGTTCGTGCAAGTCACCCATCAATTTTAAGTTTTGAGTCAAATTAAAACGATCATATCTCTTAGGACATAAAGAATCAGGTGGCCCATGACCTATCAAATTAAAGGTCTTTGAGTTCTATTTCTAATGCCGCCAAGTTTGCTTAATTTTGAGCTCGGAGTAAAATGTTATCCCCGTTTTGGTGAAGCCTCTCTTTTAAGGCACCTCAATCATTTTTAGAGGGATAGTTTGGTCTTTTCCCATCCCTTCTAAGCCTAGACACATTTTTCTTCACCCAATTAAGGGTCTAATTAGTGTTAAACCATCTTTTCACGTTCTTTAAGACTTAGAGAAACTAGAGCAAGGTTCAAATAAGAGAAAAAAAACTAGGTTTCAAGCATTCTTCAAGATTCTATTTATTTCGCCAAGAACCTTTGTTCTTTCCAGATATGTAAGGCTTCTCACAGTGTTCGACTTGTTCGTCCTCACGTCCTACATCTCAATTTAGTCAATTAATCGTTACATCTAAAAGATCCATTCGTAGTTCTTGATATTGAGTTCGATTTTTTAACAATTGAGGCTTTTTGATTCTTTTGTTTTGTGAATATTATTGTGTTGTTCATGCTTAGTATCACATGAACCCTATTGATGTGATAAAGTTATGTTTCTAAAGGAATTGTATGAAAGTTCTCATGTATTTGTGTTGGGTTCGAGAATCAAGAAGAGTTTAGGAGAAATTTCTCAATTTAAAACTAAGTTGGGGTCCTAATTTAAGCTTGAAAATTCATTGGGCTAGGGAAGGGCATGGGGCGGCGCGCCATGATAGCACCAAGGCATGACTTCTAAAGTTCAGGCCCTGGGGCGACACGCTAGCAGTGCGCCAAGGCCTAACTTCTGAAGTTCAGGGACTGGCGCCTTGCGCCAACAGTACGCCGAGGTTTGCTGGGCCGATTCATTTCTTTGTTTCATATGGCGCATGTTTCTTTAAGTTGTGCCCATGTTTCCTTTCCTTGTATTAGCTTCTATAGGCTCCATTTACCTTTGAAAATCCCGGCATATCTTAATCACTTGTCTTAATGCACATTCAAAACTAAAATGAGTTTAAGAGAAAAGTTCAAGAGTTTTATTGAGTTATTGTTGAGAATCTTTTGTAACCAACAATCGTCTTAAACTAAGTTTCTGAGAAAGCAAAGATTAGTGTTGAGAAGAGTTCTATTCATGATTGAGAAAGAATATAAGGGAACTAAGTATTTCCAAATGTACCACTTTTACATTGAAAAAGAGAAATTTTGATTTTTAAAACGAGTGGGCGAGACATTGTATCATCACATAGCTCAACTAATGGTTATCGGTTTGAGAATCTCCCAAATAAGAGTAAAGAGTAACTTATTGTATTTTTATATACATCCTTGAGTTAGTATCTTTTATTTATGAAGCTTTAAACATTTCATCTTTTGTTATTGCTTTTGTATTGAGTTGAATTGAGGTGCGAGCATTCTTTCAGTCTTATCAGTTATCTATGCATTTTGTTCTCTTTACATACGCATACATTCCATGTACTGATGTCATTCGACCTCCATCTTATTATGATGAAGATACAGGTGTTCACGATCATCAACATACGCTTCATTGAGATCATTTGCCACTCCAGTTAGCTTTGGTGAGCCTCCTTGCATTCCATAGGATATTTCTTTTTCCTTTCAGTTTAGCCCCTTTAAGGTGTTGTGGATCTTGTCCCAACATCCATGTTGAACTATAGATGCTTCATAGATAGTTAGAGTTAAGGAGTTTCTCAGCATTTTCCCTTTTGTTTGAGATATTTTGAGACTGTTTTGTAAAGTATTATTATTATTATTATTATTATTATTATTGCAATTAAAGATTTTTCAGACAGTTTGAGTTAAGTATTTGCTTGAGTTTGAATGTTCTAAATTCTATTTTCTAAGCTTATTATCGCTTGAGTAAATCTTCCGCTAAGTAGTCAGCCTTGCCAAGGGTTCACTTGTAGACCAAAAATGGTTCTCGAGTGTCTGTCATGTCTAGGGTGTAGGCTCGGGGCGTGACATATTTTGCAGAATTAGAAAAAAGATAACAACAATATTTTTACAAGATAAGAAAAAAATAACAATTAAAGATTTTTATCTCTCAAAAAAGATATAATATTGATTGAAAATTTAAACATGTACATTTTAATTTAATAAAAACAAACATTTAATTATTTTTTTATAATAGATATTTAAAATTGTTTCTCTCTATAAATTAATTTTAATATTAGAAGTACATTAGTAGTTGTCCCTTTTTGTAATTTGACTTTCAAAAATATTTTTTTAAAAAGCACTTTTCTGAAAAGTCATTTTTAAAAATTACTTCTAAAAACAAATTGTTTTTAGCAGTAATACCAAAAAAGGTAAAAGTCAAAAGTAGATAGCTACCTACTTTTAACTTCTGCCTTTTGACTTTTAAGTTAAAAGAAATTTATCCAAACACCAAAATTTCTCTTTGATGTAGTTATGATCTAAGATGATCGAATTCGGATGTGGAATTAGATATCGGAATTTTCATGATCTATATTTGAGATTCGGGGATACAAAGATGAGTCTAAGAATTCGACTAAAAGTAGAGTTATTTTTCTAAATTATGAGACATTATGGAAAACTTACGTGGTAAGTCTCACTTCTAAATAGTACGAATAAATAATATCATCATATCTTATTATATTCATACATTCTTATATATATATATATATATATATATATACGTCACGTTTTTACTTCACTTAAATAATACACTTCTAATAATTTTAAACAAAAATAGAAAGTATACATATTAATAAGAATTTTAAAAAATGAAAATAAATACAGATATTATGTCTCTTTACATTCTTTGAATCCTTATTTTTAAACCCCGTCATTTCAATTAAATAATAATAATAATAATAATAATGATGATAATGATAATGATAATGATAATGACAACAACATGGAAATAAAAGGATTTTATTGAATTGTCATCAATGCATTATTGAGTATTTTGATTTGATAGTAATAATATATATAATTAAATCATCTTTGTCTTCAAATTACACAACAATCTCTTAATCTTTCTCTTTTTTATTTGAACCACTAAGAAGACTAATTAGTTGTGTATTTTATTAATAAAAAAGCTATCTCGAATACAAAAGAAAAGAAAGCTTAAAAGTAAAAGAAATAAAATCTCAAAGCAAACCATTAACTACTCTTTAGAAATTAATGAAATAATTATAGCGCCAGAATGATTTGTTGGACTTAATTTTTTTTTTTATAATATTTCAGGCCCTTATTTTTCCTCACACATTGTTGTCATCAAAAGGCATATTTTTAAAAAAAAAATAAAACTCCTCGAACATGTTATCTTCTTTATCTTTTTCATCTTTAGTAGTTTAACATTGTTTATATTTTTTTTATGACAGAAATTTAGAGACGATCATAGTTAAAAGTTAAGGTATATGTTAGAGATAATAAGAATATTAGATTAATCCAAAATGGCTTTTTATAATTTTAGAATATAATGCAAAACAAAAGGCAGATAAGCTAATGATCATCATGTATATCATTTAGTAAATAAAATTTAAAAAATAATTCCCTATAAATAAAAATTGGATTATATCACTAATTTTAAATTCTTAAATATATGTATAATATTTAACTGATAGTTGGGGGTTCAAGAAAAATCTTTTTAGCTCAAATGATATACAAACTGATTTTTAATTTTTTTACAATAGATGTCCATTTTGGTATAGACCCTTCAATCCTTATTATGGATCGTATTTTGATTATTTCACGATCTTATATTCATGTTACTTTCATGCAACAAATCTATCCTTTTAATATTTAATTATTTTAAATAATTATAAAGGTTGTTTTCAATGCTTTAAAATTTTTCTATTGAATCAAGAGTTTGTCCGAAGAAGCTTCATTGGGTTTGTATTTGATGTAGCTATCAATTTTCTCTTATTTTTATCACTCACTTGCCATGTACGTACAATATCTATAGATAGTAGACACATTTTTCATTTTGTTGCTTGTATTTACGTATCTAATTAAGGTCTATAGTTTAGAATATCTATTATTTTCTATACAATTTTGACGTCCAATTTGTTTTTGTTGCTTTATTTTCTATTTGTCACGAGCATGAACATTGAAGTGTTTTTGTTCAATAGTCAAATATCATATTCACTGATTTTGAACTTAACTGTCAAATAGCTAGAAAAGTGTCACATTCATGAAACTTCTTTTTAATTTATCTTTTAATACTCAATATGTGTTGCAATAATATTAGATAATTATGTAAAATTTTATTCAAAATTACTTAAAATACACGAGCAACACACGTGTCCAAAAACTAGTATATATATATGACAATTAAGTTAAACACTATTTTTTATTTTTTATTTTAAAAAATAATATAT
>JAJOOE010015707.1:0-27345 GCA_036250405.1 Solanum raphanifolium
AACGAACATGACTACATACATGCATGATGAAATGATAAAAAACTATGAAACTTTAATCTTATATATACTTAAAGATATAGAAATAATTGAATTAAGAAGAATAATATGGGAAAAAATATTTAATGATTACGAATCAAAAGATATATTAAATCAGCAATGGTATGAAATAGACCTACATGATTTAGACTTCAAAAGAATAGAATGGTATGATTTAGAAATAAATTTAGATTAAAATGAATTACGAATATTTACGATATTGGATAGAATCTATGGAAGATATAAAACTATTAGAACAATTAGTGGAGGAAAATTTATATATGTACCAAAGAACCCAAGATATGTTATATCTAGAATACATCACAAATAATATTAAAGAAATATTCAGATTAAAACAACTATCAAAAGAATATTACAATAAGTATTATTACATTTTACCATGAAAAAAGAATATTATAATAAAATCTTTAAAATAAATTCCTCACCTACCAAAAATATTATGAATTCCCCACCTAACCAACTACCAAAAATATCATGAACTCCTCACCTACCAATAAGATGAATTCCTCTACGAAAAAGTCTTTTTCCTTCATTGCTGCAAATTAGCATTTTTACATCAGTTTAGAGAATAAAATAGGCATTGAGGACGCTAAAACTCTAAATATTTAGCCTTAAATGAGTAAAAATTCCCGACTCATGAGATAACAACACTAAAATATTCTCCATATAGAAGTGAACCTCCATTGTTACTAATCTATATATAGGAGCATATTCCTCATTATTTTGCTCTCATTTCTTTTTCTTTTTTTCCTTTTATTATATGTTTCTTTCATAGGCCAATGGAAGCAATCTTTGTATTTTTCAGAGGCTACACAATGGAGAGCTTTATCACAACACAAGAGTTTAATCTTGAGGTGTGAAGGGCTGTGTTTAACACCCCCGCCTTGAGATCAACATAAGCAATATTTATATTTCGTGGAGGCCATACACTAGAGAGTTTTATTGCATAAGAGTTTGATCTTGAGGTGTGTAGGGATGTGTTTAACGTCCCTGCCTTGATATCACTAACTTGAGGCTTTATAAGATCCCAAATACTTAAGCATAAGGTGTGAAGGGATGTATTTACGTCCCTACCTTAAAGATTACTAACTTGAGGCTTTACAAGATCCTGAATACTCGAGCATAAGGTGTGAATGGATGTGATTAATGTCCCCGCCTTGAAGATGAGGTTTTACAAGATCTTGAATACTTGAGCATAAGGTGTGAACGGAGGTATTTAACATCCCTACCTTGAAGATGACTTAACTTGAGGCTTTACAAGATCCAGAATACTTGAGCATAAGGTGTGAAGAGATGTGTTCAACGCCCCCGCCTTAAAGATCAATAACTTGAGGCTTTATAAGATCTGGAATACTTGAGCACAAGGTGTGAAGGGATATGTTTAATGTACCCGCATTGAATATCACTAACTTGAGGATTTACAAGATCCTGAATACTTGAGCACAAGGGGTTAAGGGATGTGCTTAACGTCCCCGCCTTGAATATCACTTAACTTGAGGCTTTACCAGATCCTGAGTACTTAAGCATAAGGTGTGAAGGGATGTGTTTAATTCCCCCATCATGAAGATCACTAACTTGAGGCTTTTCAAGATCCTGAATACTTGAGCACAAGGTGTGAAACGACAAAAAATTCTATCTTAAGGCATGCAAATTTAAAGATCCTTTTAAGGATAAATTTTATGGAAAGGCCAGCTTAAGTTGTGAAGGGACAAATGGTTTTCACCTTATGGTTTGGAAATTTAAAGATCCTTTTAGGGATAAACCTGTGAAAAGGCCAGCTTAAGCTGCAAATGGACAAATCTCATCCACCTTAAGGCATGGGAATTTAAAGATCCTAAATCCATGAAAAGGCCAGCTTAAGGTGCAAAGGGACAAATCTCGTCCACCTTAAGGTATGGAAATTTAAAGATCCTTTGAAGGATAAATTTGTGAAAAGGCCAGCATAAGGTGCAAAGGGACAAATCTCGTCCATCTTAAGAGATGAGATTTCAAAGATCTGTTGAAGGATAAATTTGTGAAAAGACAACCTTAAGGTGGAAAGGGATAATTTTGTCCACCTTAAGGCATGGAAATTTAACAACTTGCATATTTGGAGGATTTCAAGACTTCAACTTGCAAACATGGAGGATTTGAAGACTTCAACTTGTATACTTGGAGGATTTGAAGACTTCAACTTGCATACTTAGAGAATTTGAAGACTGCGACTTGCATACTTGAAAAATTTGAAGACTAAAACCTGCATACATAGAGGATTGAAAACTTCAACTTGCATATTTGGAGGATTTAAAGACTTCAACTTGCATATTTGGAGGATTTGAAGACTTCAACTTGTAAACTTTGAAGAATTTCAAGACTTCAAAAAGCTCATATTTTTATACGGGTTTGCCCCTTCCATTGACCCATCAATACTGCGTAAACTAAAGTTTGATGACACAAATGATAAAACAAAATACTTATAGCTTTGACTTTCATATGACATATCAAATGGGAACATTTGGTTTTTTTACACTCATGCAACTGAACTTAGAATATGGTTCTAAGCGCATACGTACCTCAGTGAAAAGAATCAAGTCACAACGTAGTTGTGGGAGAGTATTTTTCTTAGGTTTGTCGTACACAGTTTATACTATTACGGGCTAGGAGTGACATGCAATTTAGGCTCGTACCTTAAGGAGCATTTTTACTTGAAGATTTGCTCAAATTTGAAAAGCTTTATGATATACTGTTTAAGCTTGTGTTTCAAGGACAATCTCAACTTGAAGATTTATCTCAAACTTGGAAAGCTTTGTGACATACATTTTATACCCGTGTTTCGAGAAGCATTTCAATTTGAAGATTTATCTCAAATTTGAAGAGCTTTGTGACATACAGTTTAAACTCGTATTTCAAGAAGCATCTCAACTTGAAGACTTAGCTCAAATTGGAAGAGCTTTGTGACAAACAATTTAAGCTCGTGTTACAAGAAGCATTTCAACTTGAAGATTTAACTCAAATATAAAGAGTTTTGTGATATACCGTTTAAACTCGTGTTTCAAGGTGTATTTCCTCTTGAAGGTTTAGCTTGAATTTAAAGTGCTTTATGATATGAAGGCCTAAATCAAATTTGAAGAGCTTTCCAACTTAGAGATGTAGCTCAAATTTGAAGAGCTTTCAAACTTAGAGATTTAACTCAAATTTGAAGATCTTTCTGACATGCAGATTTAGGCTTGTGCATCTGGGGGCATTATAATTTGTAGTTTAGGCTCATGTGATGAGGAGCATTATAACTTGCAGTCTAGGCTCATGCAATGAGGAGCATTGTAACTTGAAGTTTAAGCTTATGGGTTAAGGAGCGTTGAAACTTGTAGTTTAAATTCATGTAATGAAGAGCATTGTAACTTGCAGTTTAAGCTCATGTTATAAGCAGCGTCTAGATATACATTGACTTTTCAAAGTCATCTTCCACTGCAGACTTCCCCCCACTTTGGAGTTCTTCTAGATCATCAACTTCGTAAGACCCACAGACAGAAGATCGTTGATCTCTTCTTATAGTCATGCTTAATTCCATGTCATATGCACGATTTGCTAACTCTTCAAACGTATTGGGATTTAATCCTTGAAATATATAGTGAAAACCCTAATTCATGCATTTAATGCACATTTCAATGCTAAAAGTTTCATTAAGGTGATCTTTGCAGTTCAGACTAAAACTTCTCTAGCAATTGATAAAGTCAATAACTAGCTCATCTTCACCTTGAACTTTGTAAGTTCAATCATTATAACAACACGTATTGTGCTATAGAAATGATTGAGGAACTCTTGGTCTAGCTTCTCCCAACAATCTATAGAATTAGGTTCGAAATATGTGTACAAATCAAAGGCATTTTCTTTGAGAGAGCGAACGAACTCTTTAACGAGATAATCACCATATATCCCAACATCATTTCAAGTCTCAATAAAGTATTATATATATTATTTAGGATTTTCTTTGCCATCAAATTATTGAAGCTTAGAAGGCTGATAGCCCTCAAGGCATTTTCAAGTCATTAACCATTTGTGTATATGGATTTGAATATGTGGGGGAAAATTTGGATGAAGACATAGATTTGTCTTCAGTTGCCTCTATGATAAATTCCTTCAATTGATTAATGAGAATCAAACCTTCAGCGGAGAGATGAATATGTTTGATCTCCGTTTGCTTTATGCAAGACTCTCCTTCGTCTTGAATTTTAGGAAGCTTCATAGGTGTTTGACTCGATATTTTCTCAATCATGTGATCCATCTTATTTGTTAGCTTGGAAAGTTTAGCATCTTGTTCATATGCGCACTTTGTCAAGCCTTCAATTGCTGTCGTCAATCTTGCTAGCTGTTCTTCTATAGTGGAAGACATTTTGATATTATTTGTTACTTGAAAAGTTGAGATGAGAGGTAGATATTATCCCACTGGCGTGCCAAAATTTGTAGACAATAAAATTTGTGTCGAGAAAATAATAATCAAGAACGAAAAAGTATCACAACAATCGTATTTATTATTTCAAAGTGTGAGTGTTACATTCTCTATGATTCCTATGAATTTGCCTTTTCAAATATAGATTCAAGGGCTCTTGAGGTTGATCTTGAATTTGTCTTGAACTTGATCTTGGATTCAAGGGTTTTAAAGCTTGTTCTTGAATCTTTAATGAACTTGAACTTTATCTTGATCTTAACGTTTACCTGAGTTCAAGGGCTTCAAGATTTTTCTTGAATCCGATGGTGTTGATGTTGATCATTCTTGAACTTGAATGCTTGAATTCTTAAACTTGTATCTTATAGAGAAATTTATGGTGTTTGTACCACAGGCATTCTCTAGCTTCTTGTTTAGAATATTTGGTTCCTTTTCAGAATTATGAGGACCCCTATTTATAGTTTTAAAATAGAGGAGTTGTGATTGGAACATGATTCCCTTCGACCAATCAGACTTAAGTGACATTGCATATGGGCTTTATGGAGCGGGATTGTCATCTTGACACTTGGCATGATCATATTGGCTTCTTTGTTTGATTTGGCATGACACATCATTTTCCACGTGGCACCAAAATGGGTCTCTAGGATGAGATGATATTGGACTGAGCAAATCGGGTTCATCTATTGTAGCCCCAATTAATTAATTTGGACTTTAAGTAAATCCATAATTATTGGACTTAAATAATTAACTCAATTATATTAATCCATAATATTTATTTAAACTAATATATATTGAATTTAATATATTTCAAATCGTTTTTAAAATTTATATTTAATAAATTTTAAATGTTTACAATGAGGAAGACCTAGCTTCATTTCACTATCTAAATACAAACAAATAAACGTCTCATCAATGTAGTTACTTATAAGACAACGCAAATACTAATAGTTTACATGTTTGAAATCCCCTTGAAATAAAAGATTACCAGTCGAATAACCACTAGTGACATATTCGACACTATATTTTCTGTGGAATTCAACTTCAACCTCGTTTTCTATATTTGACAACGACTACTTTATATCTCATTTAAGAGGTGTAATTTGGACATATCAGGATACCCCACAGTATATAAAATTTGATTACCACAACTTTGTTGATCCTTCTCTTTTTCTCAATAAGTCCAGCAAACATTGACAAAGCTCAGGAAAATAATGCATGACAAAAAGAAACAAGAAGTGGCAAGTAATACCATTTCGTCTACACGCCAATAAACCTGAAGCTAATGAAACCAACGAATATGGGATTTATAACCTCAAAGGCAGTTGATATTCACAATTATGAACATAAGATACATGTAAATTCAGGCTCAGTTTGCAAACTCTAAAACTTTGATGCAATTTCCAGATATCCAAGAAAATATTTCACATGTATACTCTGGAGCTTCAACAAGATATAGGAGGAAACTAGAGAAAAATAGAACCATGCTGGAAAAAAAAAGATTGCTCCCTCCAAATATATTCTTCTATAGCAAAAGTTATACTAGCTTCTTTGCATTTTGAGACACAAATCACTTCTCTGAATGATCCCAGACCCTCAATTGGTCAACACCATTCAACAAACAAGGTCTCTCCAACAAGAAACAGTCTTCAAAAAAAATTTAAAACTAATATTTGTGCCATATGTTACATGAGATTGTTATCGGGGAGTAAGGGGAAGTCACGATGAAACCAAGTTTGTGTTGAGGATCCGCACAAAATCCTCAATATTGCTCACTGCAATGTGTCACGGCTTAAAGCTAAACTCCAGGTAGCCTCCATGTAGGACTCAAGACTAATCTTCCCATTTCTTTCCAACAGAACAAAAAATCTTCTACAACAAAAGTTTACTCATTGACAGTGTTCAACTCTCCAATCTCTTCTTCACTATCTTTTGGCCCACCAAAAATTTCAAAATCAGCAAAACCTGTGGCAAGTATTGATGGTCATCAAAAATTGCAATTCACAAAGATTTCCTAAATGAGAAACATAAGTTACCTATGTCTAAGGCTTCAATATCATCAATTAATGGACCTAAGGGAGTTATGATTCCCAAAGGAGGGCCAACCTTCATCTAGTCTAAAATTTCCAAGTCCTCCGAGATTTGTTCCCTCCTAAAAACCCAATTATGGACAAGTTCCATTTTCTCATAGGAAATGGAGTCCATTCAATCCGGCTCTAGGTTTTTCGTAGTGCCATAAGCAATAAATTAGACATACTCTTTTACATCTCAAGGAAAGGAAAACAATGTCAATTTCTCCCTTTACCTTTGCTTCAGCCACATGTTGTATTGAACAAAAGCAATATCATTAAGTCTTTGATGTTCAATACAATTTTTTGTTTCATGCATCTCTTCTAAAGGAACTCGACCTGGCTTAACCTAATTAAACTTGATGTTTGACTGAGAATACGGATGGCCAAGCGAGCCAAATTTGGGCACCCTCACCATATGTTGACCACCACTCAGCTGCAAGAATTACAACATAATGACTTTAGTCACTTTTCTGAAACAAACAAAGATACAGTATACAAGGAGCATGATGCTACATTAGTACTTGTTAATTTGCTTTACTAAACCTCAAGGAAGTGGTAGTGGGTTTTCATTGCCAAATTGTGCTAAGTGTGGAAGAAAACATAAAGCTAAATGTCTAGCGGGTTCCAATGATTGTTTTGGTTGTGGTAAGATAGACCACAAGATAAGAGATTGTCCTTTAGTTGCTAAGAATGAGGAAGATAGTCATCGTACCGCTCAACCCTATCCTTCATCTGGTCCAAGTGGCTCGGGTACTAATGTTCCCAAGAAAAATAGGTTCTATGCACTTCAAACTCGTGGTGAACAAGGGTGTTCTCCCGATGTGGTCACCAGTATGTTAAAAGTCTTTCAACATGATGTTTATGCTTTACTTGATCCCGTTGCTACCTTGTCTTTTGTGACGTCATATGTGTCTATGAGATTTGATGTGCTTCCTGATGTGTTATTAGATCCTTTTTATGTCTTTACTAATCATGTTGGTGATTCTACTATGGCTAAGAGGGTCTATAGAAAGTTTCCCATTTTCTTGACCCATAGAGTTACTTTTGTTGATTTGGTAGAGCTTGATATACTAGATTTTGATGTTATCCTTGGTATTGATTGGTTGCACTCTTGTTATGCTTCAATCGATTATAGAACCCGTGTAGTATGATTTCATTTTCCGAATTAGCCTATCCTAGAGTGTAAGGGGGAAAATTCAATGCCAAAAAGTCAGTTAATTTCTTGTCTTAAGGCTAGAAAGATGATTTCTATGGGTTGCATGTACCATCTAGTTAGGGTGAGGGGTATGGATTCTGAAACCCCTAATCTTGAGTCGGTCCCCAATTTTAGTGAATTTTCGGAAGTGTTCCCAGATGATCGATCCGGTTTACCTCCAGAAAGAGATATAGATTTCGGTGTTGACCTTCTCCCAGATACGCAACCTATTTTTATTTCTCCTTATCGAATGGATCCCGTAGAACTTAAGGAATTAAAACAGCAATTGAAAGATTTATTGGATAAAGGTTTCATCCGACCGAGTATCTCTCCATGGGTGCTCCAATTTTGTTTGTTAAGAACAAAGATGGATCACTCTGTATGTGTATTAACTACCGGAAATTGAATAAGGTGGCCATTAAGAATAAATATCCTCTTCCAAGATAGATGATTTGTTTGGCCAACTCCAAGGAGTGAGTTACTTTTACAAGATTGACCTTAGGTGTTATCACAATTGAGGGTGAAGGAAGATGATATTATAAAAATGGCTTTTAGAACCCGATATGGTCATTATGAGTTTTTGGTGATGTCGTTTGGTTTGACTAATGCTCCGGCGACATTTATGGATATGATGAATATGGTGTTTAGACAGTACCTTGATATGTTCGTAATTGTGTTCATTGATGATATATTGATTTCTTTGAGAAGTGAGGATGATCACATCAATCATTTGAGGATTGTGTTGCAAATTCTTAAGGACGAACAACTCTTTGCAAAGTTTAGCAAATGTGAGTTCTGGCTAAGGTCCGTAGATTTTCTTAGGCATATTGTTTCCAATAAGGGTATTGAGGTATATCCTAAGAAGACGGATGCAGTCAAAAGTTGGCCTAGACCTTTATCCTCTTCGGATATTAGAAGTTTCTTGGGTTTAGCTTGTTACTATAGAAGGTTTGTTGAGGGGTTTTCTTCGATTGCCTCTCCATTGACAACTCTAACTGAAAAGAAGGCCAAGTTCATATGGTACGAAGCATGTGAGAAGAGTTTTCACTAATTGAAGGATAGACTTACTTTCGCTCCGGTGTTGACTTTACTAGAAGGAACAAATGGTTTTGTTATTTATTGTGAGCCTCAAGAATTGAGTTGGGATGTGTACTTATGCAAACTGGGAAGGTTATTGCCTATGCTTCAAGGAAACTTAAGGTCCATGAGAAGAATGATCTCACTCACGATCTAGAATTAGAGGCAATTGTGTTTGTCTTAAGATTTGGAGGCACTACTTGTATGGTGTTCATGTAGATGTTTTCACAGACCACAAGAGTCTACAATATGTGTTTAAACAGAAAGATCTTAATCTTCACAAAAGAAGGTGGCTTGAGTTACTTAAGGATTATGGTATGAGTGTTCTCTATCACCCTGATAAGGCAAATGTGGTGGCGGATGCTCTTAGCCGACTATCAATGGGTAGTGCTGCCCATATAGAAGAAGATAAAAAAGGGTTGGTACGAGATGTACATAGATTTGCCCAGTTGGGTGATCAGTTAGTGGACTCCACCAAGAGTGGTGTTATGGTTCACCATGATTCATAATCGTCTTTTGTGATGGATAGGAAAGCCAAGAAATGCCTTGATCTGACCTAAGTAGAATTGAAAGAAGTGGTGCTTAGAATGTCCGTTGAGGCATTCTCCCAAGGGGGAGATGGTGTACTTAGATATCAAGGTCATTTGTGTGTTCCTAATGTTGATGACTTGAGGGAACAAATCTTATCAGAAGCCCATAGTTCTCGGTATTCCATTCACCCGGGAGCCACCATGATGTACTGTGACTTGCGGGAGATCTATTGGTGTAATGGGATGAAGAAGGATATTACGGGATTTGTTGCTAAGTGTCCGAATAGCTAACAAGTGAAAGTTGAGCATTAGAAATTGGGAGGTTTATCTCAAGACATTATAATTCCTACTTGGAAGTAGGAATATTTGATTATGGACTTCATAGTTGGTTTTCCTCGCACCCGGTGATAGTATGATTCGATTTGAGTTATAGTAGAGCGAATGACAAAATCGTCCCATGTCATTCCCGTCAAAGTTTCTTATTCGGCAAAAGATTATGCTAAGTTGTATTTAAGGGAAATGGTAAGGTTGCATGGAGTGCCCTTGTCCATTATCTCTGACTGAGGTACTCAATTTACTTCTCAATTTTTAGAAATCTTTCCAAAAGGGTCTCGGTACTCATGTTAAGCTTAGGACAGATTTTCGTCCACAAACCAATGGGCAAGCAGAGCATACTATCCAAACTTTGAAAGATACGATTAGATCATGTGTCATTAATTTTAAGGGTTATTGGGATGACCATTTGCCTTTGATTTAATTTGCTTATAATACTAGCTATCACTCGAGTATTGGTATGGCTCCATTTGAGGCTCTTATGGTAGGAGGTTTAGATCTCCTATAGGTTGGTTTGAGTGGGTAAAATTGCATTGATAGGACCCAAGTTAATTTATGAGGCAATGGAAAAAGTCAGACTTACTAGAGAAAGGTTGAGAACAACCCAAAGTCGAAAAAAGTCCTATGTTGATGTTAGAAGAAGAGATCTTTAGTTTTATGTTCATGATTGAGTTTACTTGAAAATCTCACCCATGAAGGGTGTAATGAGATTTGGGAAGAAAGGAAAGCTTACTCCCTGTTATGTGGGTCCATATAAAATTTTGAGGTGTGTTGGTAAGGTTGCTTATGAACATGAATTGCCTAGTGATTTGGTATCGGTGCATCCGGTTTTCCATGTCTTTATGTTGAAAAAGTATGTTGGAGATCCGACATTTATGTTCCCTTAGAAGGTTTGGGAATTGATGAGAATCTTTCTTACGAAGAAGTTTCAGTTGAGATTTTAGACCGGCAAGTTAAGAAGTTGAAAAACAAAGAAGTTGCTTCCGTGAAAGTGTTGTATAGGAATCAATTAGTTGAGGGTGCTATTTCGGAGTCCGAGGACAATATGATGTCCCTATATCCTCATATTTTTCCTTCTATCCCTACTCTAGCTTAAGGTTTTGAGTTCATCATTGTTTACTCTTTGTTAGATATTCCCATGATTCCCTATTTTTATGCATGTTTATGAAAAACTTGAATTTTGAAAGAAATGAGTTTATGTGATTGATTTTCCTCGTGTTGTTGTGCATTGAGTATGAATTGCATCTAGACTTCATGAGATAATGTTGAGCATGCTTTTATCTTTGAGATAGTAGTTCCTCCTCGAATATGAGTAGTCTTGAAATTTCATGCATATTGGGTTGCTAGGTCTAGTTCATATCTTTCTTATGATGCATTGAGTATGTTTAGCTTGGACTCGATGCTTCCTCCTCGGATATGTACATTTATATAATTGCATGCATCATGGGCTGCTAATTTTGAGTCTTTTCTTTCATGAGGTGTGTAGAATTCCTCTTCGAGGATGAATCTTCCTAAGGGGGAGATAGTGTAACACCTCATAATCTAGTAGACTAAGTAAGGGACCAAGTGATAGGTCACAAGCCAAGGGCTGATCTTGGGCACCCTTCATGAAGGCCTATATGGACCGTGAAGGGTACCACGAGACATGGTGTTGCCCGTGGTGGCTCATAGACCCATCTAAGGGATTCTCACCTCCAACGAGAACCATGACGGCTCGTGGTGGTCACCACGGCACGTCGTGATTCCCGTGAAGAGGAAGGTAGTAGCCCCTCTGAGGCATACCCTCCACATGAGCCACTTGACGACTCATGAAGGCCTAGATGGGACATGGAGAGGGTCGTGAAGGGAGAGAGGGTAAAGGGGTGGCTTACCAAGCCACTGGTCAAGGACCACGACAACCACTAGGGACCGTAAGGTCCTTGACGGCTCGTGGAGCCTGGCGTGAAAGGGTTGCGTCAGCTGTAAGTTTGAGGGCAGTTGGGTCTTTTCCTAATTATCTAATATTGATACTATGTTGTTTTATCCATGCCTAGGACCCTTATAGAAGTTATTTTAACCCCAAAACATACACATTCAAGTCATTCTCTTAAATTCACCGAAAGAAAATGGGTTGTTCCTCTCAAAAATA
Source organism: Solanum raphanifolium (assembly GCA_036250405.1). Classification (NCBI taxonomy): domain Eukaryota; kingdom Viridiplantae; phylum Streptophyta; class Magnoliopsida; order Solanales; family Solanaceae; genus Solanum; species Solanum raphanifolium. Next base: position 11,813 of record JAJOOE010015707.1, read on the forward strand.
TTTCTCCCTCTAGAACTTGAAGAAGAAGAAGAAGAAGAAGAAGGGTTGAAGCTAGGGCTCAAGGTCAAATCTCCATTCTCAAATTGTGTGCGGGCTTTGATAGAAATGTATGATAGCTTTATTCATCCATGGAATCATTGCATCCATGGAGCCCCTGTGTTCTCCTAATTGAAAGTAGAAATTTTCCAATTGGAGTTATGGTTTTCTTCAAAGTTGTGGATCTTTGTGAATGTTGATTCAATTGATCAAATTACGATTTATTATGCATGAATTGAGAGGATTACATGTTTTTTTGATGGAGTTATATTTACCCATGTTTCTAAGATGAAGTTGATGTAAATGGGTTTTACTCCATGAAAGGAGAATTTAGGGGTTTATGTGCATTCTTATAGGATAAATAAAATGTGATAAGTATTGCTTTGAGATTGAAGCATATGTGATAATTATGATATGAATTGCTTTGAGAGTGAAACATATGTTATGAATTGTTGATTATTGATGTAATAGTTCTGAAAGGGATCATTCCCACGTGATTTTCTTATATATGAATGTCTCACGTTGAATGATTCTAGGTTGAAAGGATTACTCACCTAAAATGAATCTAATTTTAGGAACTATGAAAGTGAGATGAAGCTAGAGGCGATGAACCATGACATCTAATGAGAAGAATACGAGGCGATTACCCATATTCCTTAGAGTCGGACTAGAGGCAAATTCCCATGATCCTAAATAAAAGGAAAGAGGCAAGTACCCATCTCATATGATAGAAAGACAAGAGGCGAGTACCCATGTCTCATGATAAAAAGACAAGAGGTAACTACCCATGTCTCATGATGAAAGGATAAGAGGAGACTTCCCATGATCCTAAAGTATGTTGGACAAGAGGCGATTACCCATGATCCTATAGTATGAGGGACAATAGGCGACTACCCATGATCCTTTATAATAAGGCAAGAGGCGATTCCCCATGTCTTTAAAAGATAAGCTAGAACATGTTATGATATGTGATGAGCTTTGATGGTTGCTTGAGTTTGCCTTCTATGATGAGTAAGACTAGTGGCGGATTACCCATGTCTGACTAAGTGTGAATTGAGGTTACTTCAAGAAGTACCCTTTATATGTTGAAATGATCTATTATGTGCATTGATTATGATTTATGACTTATGACTTATGTTGTATCTCTTATGTTTATGTTAAGTTTATGCAAGCTATCATATTTAGTACATCTTTGTACTAACTCATACTCTTGCCTACATTTTTTATCCAAATGTAGGGTCTGGCATTCCCGATTCTCATCCTCGTGGCTAGGATCTCTACTGGAAGAAGAGTTCAAGATTGGTGAGTCCTCATTCATCCGAGGATATGGCCACCACTTTCCTTATGTTATTTTCATTTAATTTTGAGAATTGTTGTAGGGGCTGTGTTCCAAGATTCTATTGTATTAGATGTTTTTTGAGACAGGTGTATAAAGACTTCCTCTTCGTTTTATAAATACTTTGGTATTGTTGAAAATGTTTTAAATCTAACCGATTTTCTATTATATGTACTATGAAAGCTAAGTGGCTTATATGAGGGCTCTCATGGTCTTGTAATGCACGTTACATCTAGGGGGTGTCCCTGGGTCGTGAGCAGTAGCTTTCAGCAACAATATTTTAACTTCATCATACACATTCTTCTAACAAAATAACATCAACTAAAACATCTCTAACGCAGATAACCCTTCTTCTTCCAACTTTTTTGAAATTAATCTGTTTTACTACAATAGGATAATACTTTAAAGAACTTTTGACCATACAACCCCCTTCTTCTTTTCACGTGCTTTTCTTTTTTCATCTTAAATAAATCCATCCCTCTTTTCACCATCTACAATTTCATTGTCCTATTTTTCTTCTTTAAAATCTTACCAACATCATAAGATCCTTTTCTCGAGTATACACCCTATTTCTTCAATGTTTTTTAAGCCGACATATAAATTTCAGTTATTCTTGTTAAGCCCAATTGTTATGACATTAAATAACGCTCGACTATACAATCACAATTTAGAATACAAAGACAAATGTAACATCTATAAATTTGAGTGTGAATCTTTAAGTGGTGGTATATTAGTTACTAACCTCATTAAACTTAGACCTTTTTAATTTTATTAGATCTAGCTAGTTAAAATCTTAAAGGTAAACAAATTAGAGTTTACATATTTACTATTTAACAAAGGCTTATTACTTGGGCAAGAAAAAATTAAAACAGACTTAGTACATCACTTGCATATTGATAACGCTTAACTAAACTTCATCCATTCTAAGTGTAGGCGGTCCCTAACAAGTATAAAGCCAACTATGAGTTGGGGTCAATGCCATAGGGAGTGATATGGTAAAGAATTCAATTAAGAAGTAAAAATGTGTCCTAATCGTTTGTAGAAGTCAAGATTTGGTAACATCAAAACAAATCACAGAGTTTCAATGATTAGCATCAAATGGGGGTATTTGGGTAACCAATTTAAGACAAATAACATGTGAAGTAAATAACTAGAGATTGGACCTTTAGAGTGTGATCAGTTGAATGCTAATTTCACATAATGGGTGATTACTAGTTACTCAAAGTTGTTGAATCTCAATAGGTAGGCTAGGTTTTTAGTACAATAGCCATTTCTCAATCAACTATTGCGCTTCAAGTGAATTCTTTCAAACCTCAACAAGCATAGCACAACCGAGCAATCCAATTCCTTAATTAATCTACTCTTTCAAGCTCGATTTGTTAGGACGCAATCAAACCCACTTTATCAATCTAGATTTTAAAGAGGCAATCAATACAACTATCAATCAATAATTCTACTCTATTACCTTTTTCTCAGGCAAGCATAGAGAACTAAGCTAGAATTGCATTAGCAACAACAATTTCTCAATTAAAACATGAACAATTAATTGAACCCACTTTAAAACAACATTAAAATAAAAAAATTAACAACACACATTAGCTAATTAATGCATTCAACTACATAATCACACCCCCAAGGTAAGGGGTTTTAGCTAAGCATAGTGAAAAGCAAGATATCGTTACAAACAAGGTTTTTCATCTGATTTGCTAACTATCTGCAATCCCCAAATGTTGAAATCAAATCTAAAGCAACTAAAATCTCCGAATCTTAATCCCAATAATCAAAATATAAAGACAATGTTCTAAAATATAAAACTTAAAAACCCAAAGATAAACAGTATGGGAACTCCTTTTCTTCTTCCAAAAATTGTATTTATACGTTTCCAAAATTTCAGCACGGAGTTGATATTTGCATAATCAAGACACAACTTCCAATTCAAGTGGCTACGATCGTATAATAATAAAGTAACCCAACCAAGGGTTGGGGTCGAGTCCCAAGGGAATGGTTTTGAGTATTAATAGAAAAATAAAATTTAGTTCTTATTAGTCATAGCTATAGAAATTATCGAATATAAGCATACTAAATCTAAACGGGGTGACACAAGCGTCAATTATCAATGGGGGGTTTTGTATTTATTAACAACTACAAACAACGAAAATATAAGAAAACTAGATAGAGAAACGGGATTCTAGTGATGTGATAGGAATACGGGATAAACTAAACTGTCGGGTGCATGCTTTTAATAGTAAATTGTTGAGTATTTGTGACTAGGCTAGACTATAGTGGGGCTAAAATCTCTCTCGAGCAACTTACCTTGAATCGACTCGGTTTCTCTCGAACACCGAGTTGCCGCTTTAATCACAGCCTCCACCTTAGCCCATTCACTCTCTCAAGCTGAATGTGTGGGAGAAGGACTAGAATTCACTCTCTCAAGCTGAACCCATGTCGACCCAATACCACCGGCTATCAATTTAGTAGTCTTAGTTTTACGACCTCTCTCAAGCAAGACGAATACACTAAGATGAAATTGTATTTGCAACTACAACTCCATTAAGTTCATACATAACTACTAAACGAAATCACATTTAAACAACATATAAACCTTCAACAAGCAAGACCCAACAAATAATCTAACCCATATTCACAAAATCACACCCCAAGAATTGAGGTTTTAGCTAGACATGTAAAAGAGATAAAAATTTATACCAATATTAGTTTCCATCAACTGGGTATGAATGATTAAGTCTTAAAACATGTCAAGAGTGAAGAATCTTCGAGACCCAAGTCCAATTTCTTGAAGTTGAAACACTTTTAATCTTCAAGCTGTTAGAACAAAGTCTCCAATACCCTCTAAAACTTAATCTCTCTAAAAAACTGTAAAAAGTTCTAAGAATAATAATGATATGATACTAAGCTAGAAATTTAAACAAGTATTTATAGTGTTTTGAAAATGTGCTACGAAGTACCCTTCGACGAAGTTAGTCGGGATCATCGATACATTCGGCGATCCACCGTTTGGTCGATTTCAGCACCTTCCTGCTTTAGCCTTTAGGCTCTTCGCATTTTGAGTCGTTGGGTGATATGGTACTGCTTCACAGAATTGTTCGGCGACAGGCCGACTGCTCCATTTCATCGCCAACTTTAACTTTTCCTTCAGGGCTCAGCCCACTGGAACAAAAGGCGATCTCCAGGCCGATCGGCGACTCAGCAACTGGGCTTGGCGATCTTCAGGCCTTCATTTCTTCGTTCTTTTCAGCCACCTTGTTCCTTCTTGCCAAGTAGTGTCCATTCTTTACCTCAAACTCCAAATACCTGAAATTAAGGATTTTCATCAGATATTGAGACAAAATATGCATTTGAGGACACTAATTCTATCAAAATATAGCCCTAAATGAGTTCATATTGTGGACTCATCAACACCTCCAACTTACACTTGTGCTTGTCCTCAAGCAACTCGAGTTCAGCTGTTCAAAAAGGGTGTCTCAAACAGTGCTACACAAGAATCAATCATGAATGCACACAACAAGACTCACTTTACTCATGAAAATATCAATTGTGTACTCAAAGATTCAAGTTGTGACTCACCAATATCGAAGAATCTCATGCTCACAATACTTGATTCAAATGCAAGTTCAAGCTCAACCAAAGTGTTCAAATGCCCTCACACAAAGAATGATTCCATATTCACACAATGGTTCACAGTTTAAAGCTTCAAAATCAAATGCAACACTCACACTCACAAAGATGAACACAATGCATAATTTTATCCATAGGTTTGCCCATATTTTCCAATCAACACTTGCTTCGGCTCACTCAAGATCACAAAGGTCTTTCAAAGCTTGTAATGGGGCTCAGTGCAAATGTATGGTCATTTAGGCTCAGTGGCTATAGTCCTCATGAAACAAAGGTTGAATAACACTCCCTTTCATCTTCTTTCATCATTCTCATTTATGCTCACAAGTAGTCCTATTATTCACTTCCCATAGATAGTTGGAAACCCAAATTTTCTTTATACTTTCATAACTTTATTCCACAACTTTTTCATTCTTTTTTTTTCTTTTTATTTTATTTTATGGAGGGGTTCAATTTTTCACAAAATCATGGGTAGAAAGGACTTTCTTGTATTTCTTGATTTGCCTTCTCTTTTCACCAAACCCCAAACTTAGGCTTTTGGCCTAAGTTGGCTTTTCAAACAAACCACAACTTCATGAGGACTATGGGTGATGGATAAAGAAAGGTCATTGTTTTCATCAAGTTTCTTCCAAAGAAAGGTAAGGCTCAAGGGGTGTTCAAAAGAGGTTCACACACACTCACAAGGTAGGCCACAAAAGAGGTATTTGTCAAATTGGCTCACACTCTTAGAAGTTGCCTAAGATCATATTAAAAGATAGCCTTACTTAGTCAACCGGACAAACGGGGTAAATTCTAGGTGTTGTCATGCATGGTTCATAGTAAACTCATCACACAAGGCATCAACACTAAAGTCAAATAAGACTTCACACTTTCGCTAGTGTGCAACGATCATCACAAGAGACTCAATTTAATAATTGGCTAGTCACAACGAGATGCAAAAAGTTCACATATTGTCTATGCAATTTCATTTGGCCTCATCGTAGCCACACATGTTTGTTTGATTATGAGGAATATTTAAGTCATCGGTATTGATCAAAACCGATACTCAAATTTGTGAAAGAATAGCCACAATCAACACATACAAGAGGTGGCAAAAAAATTTTCGGAAAGGTCAAAATCATTTGCAATATAAAGCAGAAGAAGCCAAAAGATCAAACCTTCCACGAAAGTAGTATTAACACAATTATAGCTTACAAAGCAAATACATAAACAAAACACAATTCACGAATAGCACACGAAGGTGGGCCACATCCCACAATAATTAAAAACAATTTTTCCTCAAATGCAAATAATAAAATATCCAGAATGTAAATTAAAGAAAGACAGAGAGGGAGGTAAAGAAGGGATCCTATCTAAGTGGTCGCTCCGTCTGTCTGGGCATCGGTGCATGGATTTACCTCAGAAGGACCAGCTCCACTGGATCCAGCAATAGGTGCATTTGCCAAGGAAGCCTAAAGGCCCAGAGACCGGAGTAGGCAAAGATGTCTCTGCAGGTGATGATTTTGTGTTCATTGACTCCACTGAGGATGTCTTCTTCCTTTCTACTTGATCCTTAAGGTACTCGGCTTCGATCCTCCGGTTATCAGTAGAGAATGTGGCATCACTTCCACATCCGTCTTGGCATCTCGAGGTACCGAGTTCATTTGCATAGTTCTGTGATCAATTTTGGGAATGGAAGTGAGGTCTGGTGCTGCCTTGCACGCATGAGTATCTCTGAAGCAATGATCGTACCCAAATTTATCTGAGTTTTCTCTATGATGCAATCTAGGCAGGCTGCCTTGGCATGGAAAATAATTGACTCGTTCAGGGATGGCATAATTGTGTTGCTGATAAAACCGAACCAGAATCTTGCGGCAATGTTCAGATTTTTCTTTTCAATTGGAGCTCCGTCCTTCAACCACTTCAGAGAATCATTTGAGATCAGTGGGGCTAACCACTCTTTCACCTCATCCAGCTTCTTTGTTCTGATCAAGTGTTGGCAGTGATCCCTAATATTTGTGAACATGCCCAAGACTGCGTTGATAGCCTCATTATCACGCTTCACCCTCCGGCCTCTAACAACTATGTAGTCAACTTCTTTGAAAGCTGCTGCTAGCTACTTTTTCGGAGGTATTAGTGCACTGTATGCACTGTAGAACTCTCTTACCCAATTTGGAATATAAGGACCATGGGGTTTGGTGATGATTTGGAACTTGTGGTGTCTCAGGCACTCCATTAATCTATTCATTGACTTGGGCGGAGGACCTTGTACTAGAGGTTCTAGTTTTATTGTCTGCTCTGGGACTGGAGGAGTAGGAGTGGTAGGCTGAGAATTCTTGATCCTGGATAGATCATTCAGCTTATTGGGTCGTAACTCAGCACTTTGTTCCTCTATCTGGTCATCCTCATCAGAACCCACACCCTCACTTTCAGATGGGTTGGGGTCATTGGTTTAAAAGCCATCACTACCGGAACTTGCTTCTAATAACTTAGGGGCATTGTCTTTGCCCTTGCCTTTTTCACCAGTCGTGGAAAGTTTTGCGGCCTATCCCCTGGATACAGTTGCATCCTTATGGATTGTAATCCATTTTTCTTTCCCTTGGCGTGGCATGTTTCTCCCAGCAACTTTAGACCTAGCCATGTCTGCAATTATAGTGGGAAAAGTTAGACAGAGTAAATCAAATTCATGTAAACACAGTTCTAGAAAGACTCGCTAAATAAATCAGTGAATCGCCAAATCGCTTTGGTGAGCTAGGTCGGACTCGCTGACAAGATTGGCTTAAAAAATTTAGCATGTTGGCGATGGGAAGGTCTTTTCAATGAGTCGCCGACCTCTTTCGACGAGCAGGGCTTTGTCCGCCAAAAGATACAGTGCAACAAAGGTTCAGGAGTGCAGACAAAGGGCGATCAAGAAGACTTTCGGTGAGTCGCCGAGTGCTTTTGGTGACCAAAGACTTTTCACTGAAAGTTACTGAAACCAACAACACATATAGCATGAAATTAAGGGCGAGATGGGGTCATTAAACGAGCCGCAGAGTGGTTCGGCGAGCTTGACCTAGCTCGCCAAATGGCCCAACATGCCTTAATGCAACCCACCTTCTCGAATTCAACCTCACAACCCCGAAATCAAAATTAAACTGTGCACTAGTACAATTAAGCTCATACCCATAAGACTCAACCATGCTAAACACCCTGCACGCACCCCACAAGATTTAACTCATTTTGACGCGCAACAAAAAGGGAATTCAAAAATCAAGATAAAATGGGCAAGATTTACTCATTAAACTTGGCATTTAAACAATCTAAACCTATCAGAGAGGCGCCGCACATGACACCCAAATAATATCACTTGCATAAGAGTTCAATTATCAAAAATAAATGTGGGGTTTGGGAAAACCAACCTTAACTGTCGATTAAAACAAGACTGAAATGCTAGGCGGCAAAGTAATCCAATTCTGAGCACAAATCAATCAACTAAAATACTTATTGAATGCGGAAATATTGAAAATACTAAGTATGTGCAATTTTGCGAAGAACGAGAGTTAGGGAAAATGAAAAAGGTTGAGAGATTAAACTCGTAGCTTATAAAAACTTATCCAGATCTCATCCATTTGGCGATATTAGTCGAATTTGCCCAGCTACTTGGCGATCCGGCGAGTGGTTACTTACCTCGCCGAGTTTTACAGGACCTTCAGTCAAAGTGAGGATCCAAATGGCGGTCTTCATCGGAGTCGCGACCTAATTGGCGACTCGCCATGTTGCTCCTGGTGTTGCCAATTGTTACAGAATCTGATGTAAGATTTTCTTGCGTCTAACGATGGTCTGAGTCGACCTTGCCAAACTCCTTGGCGATTCGCCAACTGGACTTATGCCCTCCAACCTGCACTTTTCACACACTTTTCACACTCGAACCTTCAAAATCAGAACACCATTATTTCTAAGAAAGAAATAAAGCATTTAAGGCCTTGGGTTGCCTCCCAAGAACCGCCTTAGTTAACGTTGTGGCCCGACACAAGTCCTTACTCACTCTCCATCATTAGGGTTGGCCATAGTGTTACTAGGTAACCCCAATAGTTCATTTGAGTGGACAGGAGGCACTTTATAACATATGAGTGTTTTGATCAGCTGGATCGATCTAGAATGAGAGCCAATCATCTGATTCAATACTCCAATATTCGCCTTCATCTCTTCCAACACTCGATCATGTTCTGTGATCTTTTGGAGAATGATTTGTAGTGTTTCCTCCACACGATTGTTCTCCCTATCTCGAGACTTCTTCCGCTCATGAGGGGGTATGTACCTCCCTTGACTTTTGCACTGGTCTTCCACCTCTGATATTTTGGTGGCCAAATCGTTCAGCTGAGTTACCAGTGCGGTTAACTTGAAGTCCCTCTCGACTTCTTGATTCGTCTAAGCCAATTTGCTACCATTTCCCTCAGCCATGCTCAGGGTATCTGGCTACAACAACAACGCAAAGAAAAACAAAACTAAATATAAAGTTAGTAAAATACGACTAAGAAGAACAAAATTTTACTAAACTAAAAATTCTCAATTAACACTACTCCCCGGCAGCGGCCCCATTTTGATGTTTGCATAATCAAGACACAACTTCCAACTCGAGTGTCTACAATCGTACAATAGTAAAGTAACCCAACCAAGGGAGTGGTTTTGAGAATTAATAGAAAAATAAAATTTAGTTCTTATTAGTCATATCTATAGACATTATTGAATATAAACATACTAAATATAAAGGGGGTGACGAAAACGTCAATTATCAATGGGGGTTTTGTATTAATTAACAACTACAAACAGAAAAAATATATGAAAAACTAAATAGAGAGACGGGATTCTTGGGATGTGCTAGGAATACGGGATAAACTAAATTGTCGGTACATGCTTTTGATAGTACATTGTTGAGTATTTGTGACTAGGCTAGACTATAGTGGGGGTAAATTCTTTTTCGAGCAACCTACCCCGAATTGACTTGATTTCTCTCAAACACCGAGTTGCCACTTTAAACAGAGCCTCCGCCTTATCCCATTCACTCTCTCGAGCTGAATATGTGGGAGAAGGACTAGAATTCACTCTCTCGAGCTGAACTCATGTCAACCCAATACCACTGTTTATCAATTTAGTAGTCTTAGTTTTACGACATCTCTCTGGAGCAAGCCGAAAACACTAAGATGAAATCGTATTTGCAACTACAACTCCATTAAGTTCATAAATAACTACTAAATAAAATCACATTTAAACAACAAATAAACCATCAACAAGTAAGACCCAACAGATAATCTAACCAATATTCAAAAAATCACTCCCCAAGAATTGGGGGTTTAGCTGGACATGTAAAAGAGATAAAAATTTATACCAATATCAGTTTCCATCAACTGGGTATGAAGGATTAAGTCTTAAAACACGTCAAGAGTGAAGAATCTTCGAGACCCAAGTCCAATTTCTTGGAGTTGAAACCCTTTAAATCTTCAAGGTCTTAGAACAAAGTCTCGAAAACCCTCTAAAACTTAAACTCTCTAAAAAACTGTAAAAAGCTCGAAGAATAATAATGATATGATACTAATCTAGAAATTTAAAGAATTATTTATAGTGTTTGAAAATGTGTTGCGAAGGACCCTTCGGCGAAGTTAGTCGGGATGGCCAATACATTCGGCGATCCGCCGTTTGGTCGATTTCATCGCCTTCCTACTTTAGCCTTTAGCTTCTTCGCATTTTGAGTCGTTGGGCGATATGGTACTGCTTCACAGAACTGTTTGGTGGCACGCCGACTGCTCCATTTCATCGTCAACTTGACCTTTTCCTTCAAGGCTCAACGCACTAGAATAAAAGGCGATCTCCTGGAAGATCGGTGACTCGCCAACTGGGCTCTACGATCTTCAGGCCTTCATTTCTTCGTTCTTTTCAGCCGCCTTGTTCCTTCTTTCCAAGTAGTGTCCATGCTTTGTCTCAAACTCCAAATACCTGAAATTAAGGATTTTCATCAGATATTGAGACAAATATGCATTTGAGGACACTATTTCTATCAAAATATAGCCCTAAATAAGTCCAAATTTTGGACTCATCAAGAGTCAACTCGGCAGAGTAAATCAGGCTAGTCCAGTTCGGTGATCCGTCGAGTTGCTCATCTTCTCGCCATTTGGTTTGGCTCTTTCATCAAATTATTCTGGAACTTTTGGCGATCTTTATCCCTATCGTCGATCTTTACGACGTGTCACCAAATTGCCCGTTTGCTCACCAAGTTGGTTTTTTCCATAGGTTGTTTTGCTGCAACTTTAGGTGAGTTGAAGGTCCACTAGATGAGTCACTCAAAGTCAAGTTCCAGCTTTGCTTTCCTTCAATATTTTCAATTTTTCGCTCCTTTTTGCATCATGATGTCCTTGCCTCACTGTTAAACCTTCTTAGCTTCACATCAACATATTAACATCAGTTATGAGCATAAAATAGGCATTGAGGACACTAAATCCTTGATTAATAATCCCTAAATGAGTCAAAATCCCCGACTCAACACCCCTAACTTAAAATTTTGGTGGCCCTCAAGTAAAACACAAGATCAATCAAGCCAACAAGGATGTCTACAAATAATACTACTGAGACTCAACACGAATGCTCACAAGGTTCAATCTACATATGCAATGTATAATTGCGCACTAAAAGTTTCAAACTATTCCTAGCCATCATCAAATAGATTTCAAGCTGACAATGCTCACTGCAAATGCAAATTCATGCGCAACAATAGTATTTGAATGCCCTCATGCCAAGAAGGATTACAAGCTCTCACGAATCAAATCAAAGATTACAATTTAAGGAATCAAAATCAACTCTCACTATCTCAATGATAAACACATGCGTGATTTTTACCCATAGGCTTGCCCATATTTTCTGATCAACACATCATTCGGCTTATGCAAGATCACAAAGGTCTTTCAAGGCTTGTAACTTGGCTGAGGGTAAAGGTATGATCATTTTGGCTTAGTGACTTCCACCTTCATGAAGCATGTCTCAAACACACAAAACTTTGATATAGCTCATCGGATACACCTTTTCTTTCCACCAATGCACAATTTATACAATTTTTTAATACTTTTTTCTTACCTTTCTTTCACTTCTTTTATATGAAGGGGTTCCACCTTTTTCATTTATTTCTTCAACAAAATTGTTCAAGGGTCCATTTCACGAACTTCTTGTTCAATGTCTTTCCTCTTTCTTACCACACCCCAACTTAGGCTTTTGGCCTAAGTTGGCTATTCAAACAAAGCTTCATGAAAGTTTTAGGTGGGGAGGAAAAAAAGCCATTTTGGTTATGTTTCCTCCAAAGAAAAGGGTAGGTTCAAATGGTTTCAAGCTAGGTCCACACGCTCACAAGGTGGTCACGGGTGTAGCAACTTGGTTCATTCTCAAAGATTTATGCCTAAGATCATTTCCATCATTCACCAAAAATAGTCAATTGGACCAACGGGGAAAGTTCTAGATATAACCATGCATATAGTTCAAGAAAACCTCACCACATGAGGCATTCAACACAATCATCGTTCATGAATCTAGAAGTTAAGCTCGCGTGCAACGGTCATTGGTAAAACTCACATCGACAAATCAGCTAGTCACAATGAGATGCTAAGAGTTCACATAAGACTTCTGCAACTCAAATTTCCTCGTCGGACTAGCACAACATATTGTTCATTAGAAGCACTATTCAAGTCATCGGTATTGGTCACAACCGACACTCAAATGCAAAAGAGAAATCCATAACATTCACGCATCAAGTAATCAAGAGCTGGATCAATAACATTTAAAAACTACATTTACAATTTAAGCCATAACGAACTAGCAAATTCTGACACAATTAGAAGCACCAAAATAGTAAAAACGAAAGCACCAAAATAGTAAAAACAAACAAACAACCAAAGCAGAGCGAAATACAACCCAAAGGGCTAGGTATGAAGATACCATCACCATACCAAAAGAACTAAACAGTGTCCTCAATGTAAAAGAAGATAAATGTCTCAAAAGTAAACAAAAGTGCAGGAGAGTCAAGATGCCCCTGTCATGCTAAGACTGAGATGAACTCTGTGTAATCGGTGTGTCCTCAATCAGGGCATCAGTGCCTAGCTCATCGCTTACACAGGAAGGTTGTGCAACAACCTCCTCCGTGGGCTGATATCCACTCGAGCCAATCATTGATGTGTCGTGCAAGGAATTCTCAATAACCATCTAGACCATCTCAAACTCAAGATCCTCCAAATCCTTTTACACCGCCTCCTCACGAGTCACTAACTCCTCCTTATAAGTCTCTAATGTATCCAACTCATCACCATCATCAGCTACAGCAGCATCTCCAGTCAGAGTAGCAGGAGGGATCTCAGAAGTAGCTGGCATATCTGAACTAGGGCCCGAAGGAATGTCAAATCCAGCCCAAATCATAGAGATGTATGTGGAATTCATCTCATCCACATCATATTAAAGTCCAACAATATCAGCCCTAAAGGCTGTCAAATTAGTGGCATGTCGATCACTCTGCTAACATGCCTCCACCCTAGTAGTCAATGCATCTAAAGCTTGTCCATGGCCGTAATCAACTTGATCTGCTCCTGCAACTCCTCCCGAGTAGGAGCAAGTGAGCCCCAATAGCTCACTCGATCAGAGAGGGTACAACCACCTCAACTCTAGAAGCACGCACATCGGTCAAATAGGTGAGGTGGCCTATTTTATGTAGCATGGCCTGTGTCAATGGGGGTGGGAGATAGCAGAAGTAGCAGGGGTGGAGGATCTATTCATACATATCGGCTCACCAGTCGAAGTAGGAAGAGTAGTATCAATCTCCATAGACTTTAAATCAATAGTTGGGGATGTATCCACTGGTGTTTTCCTCCTCTGCTCAGACTTGTCCTTTATATACTCAGCCTCAATCCTTTTGATGTCACTAGATGAGGTAGGAGTCACCTCAATATCAATATTCGCCACAAATGGCACTCAAGCCTGTTGACAAAGATTGCTGATGATAACTGGAAAAGGCAATGAGGTCTGAATCTGTTTGGCCCTCATGGCCATCTCCTGAGCAATAATTGACCCCAAGTTTAGGCTCTCCTGATCGATAATGCATCCCAAAAGTGCATCCTTCGAATGATGGAGTTATTTTGGGATGGCATCAAGGTGTTGCTGATAAAATCGAACCAGTACCTAGCAGCCACATTCAAATCTCACTTTTCAGTTAGGACCCCCGCCTCTATCCATAGGGGTGAAGCATTAGAAAGTAATGGGGCCAACCACCCTTTCAAGTCATCTAACGACTTGGTCTTAAGTTGATTAGTCAAAGTGTGGACTATTCGAACTGTGCAAGCAAGTAACTCATTTATGTCCATCTCACTGCATTTAACTTTCTTCCCACGCACCTCAACAAATTCTAACGATGTCACTGATCCAGCTTTCTTCTTCCCTTTTGGGAGTAACCGTGCATAGCTCTCGTAGAACTCCTTAACTAGACCCGAGAGCACCCCCTAGCCGTTACTGGCGTATTCGACCTCTCGGAGGTCTTATACAAGCCATTAGCATTCGTCATAGCATTTATCATAGAAAAATAGTAGAAAATTTAAAACTTTTCATAATATAACACAAGACTTAAAAATTCACCTCATTTAAACCTTTAATACAAAATCGGAGTACTATGTCCCAAGGTAGCCATCTTAAAACACGACTACAACACAATAGGGACATAGCCCTTACAATACAAAAGAAACTACTATCTACTACATTGAACTTAAGGAAAAACTCTTTAACATAAAGGTCCTTGAATCTTTAAGGACACACCCGAACTTGGGAATAGTATGCCAAGCTCATCACTTCTAGGAAAGGCCCTTTAGCCACCACCACCTACACTTGGTGTAAAACGATGAAGAAGAATGGTGTTAGTACAAGAATGCACTAAGTATGGTAACCACGTAAAAACATGCTTTTAAAAGGTACATTTAATTGGAAACCATGCATCATGCCTTTTTAGAGCCACTTATAACATTTTATGCACATTCAATGTATACAATACATTACCTTCCTCTTTATCTTTACTCCTTTCCTCAAGCAACCCTTAGGGAATACTTGATGCAATGTATCACCTTAAGATTACCAAGGGTAAACTTACATATAGCCTTCATCAACCCAACCACATATATTTATAGAGTCATAAGCACACCATAAGACATAGTCTTCACATAGGAACCATCACCTAAGACAACCCCTAAGTCACACTAGTGCAATGTACAAGTAGCATCCCATAATACTACTCACACCAAGTGTTCCTAGGAAGCCACCATAGACTAGGCACATCGTATTCAACAAGTCATAACATTTTCATTTAACATTATACATAAGACCAACATACTTCACAACATCATATAAGGACTCATTCATTTACTATATCATTAGTCATAACTCATTTAGTTCATATCATAGGTAAACCACCCTCACAACCCCTTCACAAGCTCACTTGTGCAATGTACACATGGAGTCCCATACCCCCACATATACTAAGCAAACCCATTAAGAAGTC
>JAJOOE010015709.1:0-22021 GCA_036250405.1 Solanum raphanifolium
CCCCCCCCCCCCCCCCCCAGCTTATGCCCAAAATCCCTGAGACACACCTAACCATTACTAAGGTCCTATTACCCCCAGAACTTATTTTTTAATTAATTTTCTACCTCTTTTCGGCCTACGTGGCATTATCCTTGAAAAAATTATCAACACGCACTGGGCCCACAAGATAGTGCCACGTAGGCCGAAAAAGGGTAGAAAATTATATATAAAATAAGTTAGGGGGGGGGGGGTAATAGGACCTTAGTAAAGGTTAGGTGTGTCTCAGGGATTTTGGGCATAGGCTGGGGGGGCACTTATGCATTTTCCCAATTTAAATACAAGATAACAATACAATACATAACATAATAATTTAAATACAAGATAAAATACAATATATAACATAATAATTAATTTATCACAACAATAATTTAGTAATCCGGTAGGTCGTTTCCAGATTTAGCACTATTCGGAAAAAAATGAGGATATGATTCCGAGAATTGTTGCGATTGTGATTGTGATTGCGGTTGTGATTGTCGATTTCTTTTTTCAAGTATTCGTTGTTGTTCTCGATGCAGTTAATCATGAACATTTGGATCACTAATAGTTTCTAAATTTGTCATTTAGAATTTTATTTTCTTCTCTAAATTCCTTGACTTTGATATATCTATCTAGCCTTCCGCCGTCATGTTCTCTGGATGTAGCAGATTGATAACATCTTCCAAAATAATTATTTGGGAAAAAAAGAAATAAAGGATTTATATTATGAAATAAGAATGAAATAGAAATAATAATATAATATTGAGGAGAGAGAAAAAGATTATTTTTTAGAGAGTAAAATAGAGAATTGGGTTGGAGTTGGTTGTCTGAAAAAATAGAGAACTCTATATTTGGAGAGTAGAATAGACGATAGGGTTGGAGATGCCCTGAAGAAAAAATGGTTGTCCTCACTTCTTTTTCTAGAGTCTAAGCTTCTCATCCCCATTCTTATTTCTATCGTTAGTTACTTGTTAACTCCATAGTTCTATTGTAATTCAGTAGTTTGGGTATTGCAATTAGGACTCTAAAGTTGTAATCGTGTTTTAGTTCTCTTATCAATATAGTGAGCAATTCAGGTTTGTTACACAACCTGTATTGCAAGAGGGGTTTCACCGGAAGCCTTAAGAAGATTTTACTAATGAGTTTTGATGGAAGGTTAGCGATTATCGAACTCGAGTCTTGCATTGAATTTGATGGAAATTGAGAATGCTTTGTGAGTTTGCTTCGTCCATCATATTCCATTTGGTTGCAAATATTTTAGTGTGACTGTGACTAAGGTAGGAAAAAGGTGCAAGTTCCCCCCTAGACTATGACCAAAATCCCAGAGACACACCTTAACTAAACTAAGGTCCTATTACCCCATGAACCCATTGTTTTTTGTAATTTTGTACACATTTTTGGCTAAACTTTTTGGTCTGGCCCAAGTAAGTCCGCCGATCCATCAAATTCCAAAGTCTGTCTGGGTATTGACAGTTGACACTATTAAAATTCACTAATTTCCTGTTGAAATTGCTCACTAAAATATATTCAGTGACTATTTTTATAAATATTTTTATTGAATCTGTAAGAGAAGAAAAAATATTTATTCGCGAAAAGCTACTATTTCAGGTAGTGTGACAGCTAGCTCTAGAGTAAATGATAAAAATGGCCGCTTATGTTCAAGGGTAGGTTCAAAATAGTCCCTTAAATATATAGTATGCTGTGCATGAAAAAGATTAATCATGAAGTCATATATTTGTTTTTGATAACCGAGAAATCTTCGAGGATCAATGCCATAAAACTCTGTGAATAATGGTCTCGCCTCTCTAGCTTTCTCCATTTTTTTTCCAGGAAAACACCTTATTGCATTACTTTAAAACATGTTTCAGATGTCCATAAGACACCATTGCATCCGTTACAACACAACTTGGAAAGGCAGAATCCCAAGAAATCCTATTTATACATAAGATAGAAATTTTTGCTAGATTATGGGCTAATACATTCCATGTTCGAGGAATATATATAATCTCCATTTAAATTGAAATCCAAACATGGGATGCTTATTCTACAATTTGAAGAAAAATACAAAATTATTGCTAGTTATTTGTTACTTGATTGTCTTGATCCGATCTTTTTTCAGCCTGTGTTTTTGGTGTTTCACTAGTCCCTCCGGTAGAAAAAGGAGAAACTAGGCTTTCAACATAGATATCTATGCGCGACCATTATTTATCAACGTTAATATTCATGGGTCTAAGTGAGTCCTTGCTTGAATTGTATATCATGAAAGTTGATTCATAACCAACCACAATTTCACCTTTATTTGTCATGTAAAATGGAAAAGCATATGGATATGGATCAAAATACCTGAAGGTAAACATTTTTGTCCAAGATTGTTTAATCTCAATAGTCCTTCATAATCCAAATAGATACATGTTTTCCCTCATTATTAATATAGAAGGAAAGATCACTTCCTAACACTCCTAGTCTCAAAACATTATCTCCTTCTCCATAGGATGGGAGCTCCACCTTTTCCCATTTCTCATCGATCAAATCAAGAGAAATTATGTAACAGCCCTTACGAAAGTCATTACCAACCCAATGAAGCTTTCCATTGACAAACCGACTCAAACAATAGAAATTGATCACCTCATTATGAAAATAATGGATGGTTCTCCACGAATCGCTCTTTAGACTATATATTTCGACCTCATGGAGAGACTACATTATAATCGTCATGCAATTCATCATATCCAAAACCACACGTGTAACTGCTAACAACTTCTCTCAAATTATAAGTTCTATAATCAGGCAATTTCTTGTACTTTCTAATGGCGGGATTCCATAGAAACATATCATTTGGCGGTTCGACAATACAAATCAATTCATTAGCAGAATCCACAATTTGAAAAGGTTTTTGGTGGTCTTTCATGGGATAATTCAAGTTATGTGCCTCGATCACATCAGACTCATAAAGTAAAGACCTAAGAGACCCCTCCTTAAAATTGTGCTTTGAATAACTTAACATGAGCTTTTGGTGAGTGTTGTCCTTATTATTAGCTGATAAGTCGAGATGGAACTTGATAAACTCGGAGCTAGAGATTAAATCAAGCCAATATTTTGAAACTGACCTGAATTTCAAAAGGGATTTCACCGGAAGCCTTAGAATAGGAATCGTCAACATTGATTCTTTCATTGAATTTGATACAAATTGAGAATAGTTTGGGAATTTGTGTTTGCAAATTTCTTTTAGTATCATTTTTGCATGAGAGAGGCGACTGTTTATTTGAAATTGAAAAAAAATATGGTTTGAGAATCTGATGATGATCTTTCTTATCTATAGCTCAAAACAAAAAGGGGGTCAAAATCCATTGTTATAAACACAGAAGAAGAAGAATGGAGCAGAAATGTACTGCAAAAGATAACACATTACGCCTCTCCAATTCTAGAAGTAAAAATGCAAGTCTTTATTTATGCATAATTATTGTTGTATTTCAATTGAGTAACTTTTCTTCTAAGAATATGGCTCAGAGGGAATAGTGTCCGCAAGTGGTGATGTGGCATCATGTTGATGGAGGTTTTGACCAAAAGAAGGCCAAGAGATGAAGCTATATGCAATGAAAATCTTGACTTGAGGAAATGGATAACACAATCATTTTCAGGGACTATGATGGATGCCAATCTTTTTTGTGAGGAAGAACAAATTACTTGTAAAAGTGAAATGTGCATAGCCTCCATGATAGAATTGGCTTTAGACTGCACAAAATTAAAGGAAATGCCAGAATCATGAAAGAAGTAGTCAAGAGGCCGCTTAACAAAATCAACAACACATTTCTGCAGACATACAAGTTAGCATATCTTCCGGTGGTGTTTTTCTGAGCTGCAAGGTAACATGTTGCTTTTTGTTTACTGGTTTCTTGAATAATATAGTCGCTGTTCGTACTACCTATAGACATGTACTGTTTGTATTGCATTTCCCTCATTTTGTGATTTCAAATTTGAGTAGTCTTTAATATGTTTTGGATGCTTGAACAAAATTAAGAAATGGAATGCTCAGTTGGACTTGGTGAATGAAAGACCAGATCCTAATAATTCAATATTTTTTACACTGTAAGTACATATAATTTATACTCAAACCTACCCCTTTTTTTCAGTATTAATACACTGACAATAGTCAAGTACTAAAAATGTAAGTGCAAGTAAAGCTTCTTGAATGGTTTTCTAGAAGAGGAGATTTATGTAGCTCAATCCGAAAGTTTTGTTCAACGAAGTGAAGCAAGGTGTATAAGCTTCAAAAAGCTATATATGGGTTGAAGCAGACTCCAGGTGAAGTGATGACACTCCCTAATTGTTTTCTTATATATTGACGATTCGCATGTTACGAGTAAAGATTCAGGATGAAAAACAATGAAATCTGTTATATATCTACAATGTGCAGAGTAAAGATTGTTGCTCGTCTAGATCTTATTTTTTTCTAAAAAAAATTCCAACTTATTTTTTGATTTAGATGAGTTTGACAAAAATTGGTTACAATGATAATTGAAAAGAATTTATTCACTTTGAACCATTAAGTAAATGAGTAATTTCATAAGCCATCATCTTTTTCCTTAAACTTGTGAGATTAAACCATCCATGGTCATTAACTGATAAAAACTTTTAACTTTAGCTAATAAACAGGATTTAAGTTATCAAGAGTGTAATAATGGATCTAAGAACACAAACAATTTACACCATCAATGATTTTAAATTTCAAGTTAGTTATCATTTTTTACCTGGTTAACAACTAATGCTTTTAAGGAGATTTACATGTAATCACCAACAAGTCAAAACTCTAAGGCATCTTTTGATTGAGAACAAATTATTTTATCAAATTAACTTATTCTATTATTAAGGTATTATAAATAATGGAATAAATAATTCTAAGGATTATGTAATACTTTCAATCAAATGTATTATAAAATAATTGAATATTATACCTCACATGCTCACACCAATCGACTTGTAAGTTTTAAAAACATGAATAAATTAGATATCTTCCCTACACGATTTAAAATTGAGCAACTTTCACATATAGCAAACATAAAAATCATATTTGTATGCTATATCTATAGTTTGCATAATTGCGCTCCATAACAAACATAAATATGTATATTTCGCTATACATATACAAAAGAAAGCAGTTGTATAATCTATTTCTGTTTCGGTATACATATACAAAAGATCAATTGTATAGTCTGTGTTTGTATAAAGCGAGAAAGAGAGAAAGACAAAAGCAAACTGGGCAGAGAAAGATCATATTTGTATAATCATAAGTGTATAAGACGAAAATATATGCGTTTGTATTTGTATATACAGTTTTCTCTTGCTTTATACAAACACAAACGCTATGTGTACATTTGTGTTTGTATAAAGTGAGAGAGGCGAGTGAGATCTGGGAGAGTGGCAAGCGAGATCTGGGAGAGGGGAACGAAAATATATGTATATATACAATTTTCTCTCGCTTTATACAAACACAAGCGCACTTTATACATTTGTGTTTGTATAAAAGAGAGAGAGGCGAGGGAGACTGCCAGCGAGAACGAGAGTGGCTAGCGAGATTCACCAGGAGAGAGGCGAAATAACAACAGTTTGCTATGGGGTACAATTAAATCAAACTATGGTTATAACATTTAATTTGAATTAATAGTTTGCTATTATATACAATTTTCCCTTTAAAATTAGCTAGGTTCTCAAATAGCTAAATTTGGAGGTGTATATATATCGTCTATCTAATGCATGATTACTCTTTTCGTTAACTTATATTAAAAAAAAATAATTTAAATTAGTTTTTAATTCTAATAATACCATGTAACCTTAAAAATTACCTCATCAGTTTTTTTTATCCGGCCACTTGACTTAGCTGGAAAAATGGATGTCTATATAATAATGAACTTGAATACTCCTCAATTCATCTCCTCACAAGAAATTACCAAATCAATTTACTTATTAAAAAGTATTCATATCACAATTTATTCGTAAAATTAATATGTAGTACTTTGCCTTATCGTTGCCAAGTCCAATTAGACCTTTCGGATGAGTGTGCTTATGAGGCCAATTAAAATTAAATATTGAGATAGTCACGTGAAAGTTAAGGTGTTCAACTATTAGTATAATCAAATTAAAATGTCTATTGATATATTCTGTTTTATGAAATATAAATACATAAAAATAAAGACAAATACATAGACAAACATTTAAGTGAGGCAAAAATTAAGTATTCGTCTATGTATTTCATCAAAAATAAAATATGAGTAGATTGAAGAAGAACAATCAACTAAACATCAGTTTTCGCCGTTAACACTTGTGATTGAGCAAAAAGGATGTAAATGTTAGTTTTTGCTTACGTGATGTTAGTCATGAATATATGAAATTTTAGTGAATACTACCTCTCCGTCCCATATTAGATGAACATTTTACTAAAAATATTTGTCTCATATTATTTGATCACTTACTAAATTAGGATAAAATTAATTTTTTTTTCTTTCCATTTTACCCTGCAATTAATATGACTTTAGAAGGTTAACCAAATTTTGGGAATCCAAAATTTCTTTTCTTCAAGAGGCTAATTAATACTCCCTCCGTCCCTATTTAGTTGTCCATATTTCCTCTTTTAGTTGTCTCTATTTAGTTGTCCATTTTGACAATTCAAGAAAGGACAACAAATTTTTTCCTATTATACCCTTATTTTAATAAAGTAAATAAACTTATGAACTTCCCAGCATTGATTAGTTATCTAATCATTGTTGCCTTAATTTGTGTGCCATTTCTAAAGTGGACAACTAAATAGGGACGGAGGGAATATGAACAAAGGGCAAAATAGTAAAGCTGATCAATCTATCAATAATTTTTGAATAATAGTGTAAAATAGAAAATACTCATGTAATATGAGACAGAGGGAGTAACACTTGACGTAACAAATACCAAGAACCCCAAGTTTTATTTGATAAATCAAACGATATGTTCCAACAATTTCGGGTTCTTTGAATTAGATATCTAATCCGCTTGTAAATATTTATTTTGAGAATGTTATGTTTATCTTAACTAAGAATAATATTTTGGGAAAAGACATAAATACCCCTCAATCTATGGTCGATTTTTCAATGATACATGCTATCTTTTAACGCCTCCAATTCTTTTTCAAAGTTCATACAATAACAATTGCCTTTTACATTTGAATTTGGTTAAATGTAATATATTTTGGAATTAAAAGAAAATAAAACTAATAATTAAAAAAAAATTATATATCAAATTACATATGACAATGCGTGTAGTGTGTGTCACGGTTTATTTTCTTTATTTGAGAGAAAGATAACCTTAATATTTCTTCCATTTTGGCTAATTAGTGAATGTGTGTTGTGTTTTTTTTTTACGTGTAACACAGACTTGACTCTTAACAATATAATGAAAATTGATAGCAACATTTCTTCTTTCTATATGACTTTTTAATTTGTTTTGTGAAACACAACCCAATTAGTGTCAATCATATAGTATTATTAAAAGTGGAAGGCTCCTAACTTAAAAGTTGATTACCATTTTACCCCTACACTAAATAAAAATATAAAAGTTGGATTACCATTTTAATCCTACACTAAATAAAAATATTATCAAAATATCTTATTAATCAAATATTCCTGAAAAGGTTGCAGCAAATTTTCAGTTTAAAATTCTCTTCAAATTCTTATTATTTACCCATTTTCTATAGTTAATGTTATTAATTGAGCCACTGTTTTAATTAAATTCACATGCAAAATTCTTTTTCACCTAATTCTAGATCTTATTCATTCTAATTCCAAAAGTTTATACATTAAAGGAAATGGAAGGTGTGCCCATGCATCAAATATTATTGCATTAAATATGGAGGAATGTTCATCTTCCAATTGTGTAATTGGAGACTATACTTGTGTGAATTTTTCCACTAATGTGGCAACTGCCAATAAATAATAATCACAGTGTGTAGCTTTTATTTATTTTGTCTTTGAATTTCCTACAATCATCATATATAATAATAATCATTTCACAGTGTGTAGCTTTTATTTATTTTGTCTTTTGAGTTTCCTCTCGTCATAATATAATAGGTATATTCATGGTGTACATTAATTTCTCCTTTGCTGCTCATCAACATTAGTTGCAAATATAGAAAATATTTACTTTTTTTTTAGTAGTTGGTGGAAAAGATTTTCCTTTAATTTTCATACTTTTTGATGAGTCTCTTATTTTATGTTATAACTGTCAATTTGATTTTTTATTTTGAAAAGTAAATTGTCAATATCTCACAGATAATTGAGTTATTACAATTATATGTATACAACTTAACAAATTATTTTTTTTGTCAAATTTACAGATGACAGAATTAGTAATTTTGAGTCAAGCAAAGGAGACAAAGGGTATTTACATGTAATTATGATAATCAAATCTTTTAACAATTATTATTTCTGTAACAAATAATAGGAGTAATTTATTTATTTTTTGTAGGTGTACACCATGAAATGGGTAGTGATTTATTATCCATAATAAGGAAGGCATATGTTGATCGAATTTATGTACAACTTTTACAAAATACTACTCTTCTTCGACGGCAACTTCTTAATATATATGCAACTCTAAGAAGGTGGAGGTTGTTGTTTCTTAAAAAGTAAAATGTATGCATGTTTAATATAAAGTAACTATTACAAATAGTATCAAAACTACCTTAATTTATATTTCAACTCTGCAAATGTTCAATCCATTTTGAATCCAAGTGTAAGGAGATAAAAATATAAGATTAATATTCATTATCTTTAGAAACTTGTATTTTTCGATATATTTTATTATCTATTTTTATCATCTAACATATCAATTGAAATTGTATAGAAGATTTTGATACCAACTAATAGGAATATACGTGCAACACATGTAACCAAAACTAGTTATCAAGAGAAAAATTGACAGATTCTTTTTTTCTTTTTACTACTTATTTTCCTCCTTTTAATCTGTCTTCACATTAATCTGTTTGCTACTTATTTTCCTCCTCCGTATCAATCTGTTTTCACATTTTGGAAATTATAGTCTATACTTTTCAACATTTTATTTGTTTCAGTGCTATATATATATAGTGGAGTAACTTTGATAATTGGAAACACCACACACAAATTAATCCCCTTGATTGAAACATTCTATATCATTTGACTAGTGCATATGGAGAAGCACATTTTCTTATTGATTCTTCTCTTTCTAATTCAATTTTCTTTATCAATTGCTTCCACAAATGAGACTGACCAAGAAGCTCTATTAGCTTTTCCAAAATCTCATTACAAGTCCTACTCATTTTTTGGCCAATAATTGGACCAAAAATACTTCTTTTTGCTCTTGGTTTGGTATCGCTTGCACTCCAAAAAGGGAAAGGGTTGTATCCTTGACTCTTCCTAATTTGCAACTTCAAGGCACAATTTCCCCGTCTTTGGCCAATTTGTCCTTTCTTAGAGAGCTCAATCTCAAGAACAACTTATTCCATGGTGGCATCCCTTACGGACTTGGCCACTTGCCTCACTTGCGAATGATTGATATTCAAAACAATCAGCTCAACGGAAGTATACCAACAAGTCTATTTCAACACCAGAGAGTTCAAATCATTTTATTGGCTTTCAATGAACTCAGTGGTGAAATGTGGAAAGGTCCATGATATGTACCCAAACTTAGAGTCTTAAATCTCGGGAACAATAACCTCATGGGTATAATCCCTCCTTATGTTGGAAATGCCACAAAATTGATGAACTTCGATTTGTCTGGGAATAGAGTCAATGGTAATCTTAGTCAACTTGCAGTGTTGTTCTTGCACGACAATCAATTAACAGATCATATTCCTGCAATACTGTTTAATATCTCATCGCTAGTTTATTTATCTCTGGCAAACAATAGCCTTTCTGGCCCTCTCTTGCTTCATGAAGGGACTATTGCGTCAAATCTAGAGTTATTACGTATATCTGACAACCAAATTTCTGGTTGTGTTCCTTCCAACATATGCCAACTCAGAGTCTCAGAGAGCTCAAAGTTTTGTCCATATCTTTCAACAACATAACTGGAGACATACCCAAAAATATTGGTTGTTTATCCAAACTCGAGATGTTCTTAGTTGGTTATAATCAAATAAAAGGGACTATTCCCACTTCATTGGGTAATATTTCCACTCTGCAATATCTTTACTGTTCAAACAATCGCATAGTGGGGTAAATTCCTCCGGAATTAGGGAAGCTATCAAATTTGAGGCAATTAACTTTTGACAATAATTCTAGTCTTATTGGTCAAATTCCAGAGGCTATTTTCAATGTATCTTCTTTGGAAATAATTGATTTCAGTTCCAACAATCTCTCGGGGAGAATTCCAACCACTACAGGTGTTCATCTTCCAAACATTAAGGAGCTTATCTTGACATACAATCAGCTGGAAGGGGAAATTCCATTGTTCATAACAAATGCTTCCAAGCTTGTGACACTGGAGCTAGCACATAATTTACTCACAGGCGCTATTCCTACTAATTTGGGGAATCTTCGTGAGTTGCAAGAACTGTTCCTACATACTAATCAACTTACCAATGAACCAAAAGAGCACGAGTTGTTATTCTTCAATTCTTTGGCGGACTGTAGGATGTTGCGATATCTATCAGTGGGTTCCAATCCGTTAAATTGCGTTCTGCCCAATTCTTGTGCTGCTGCTGCTGCTGCTGCTGTAAGACGGAAAAGGAAACCAAAAAAGACGTAAGAAATGATATAAAAATATGAGAAAATGGTTCTTAATTTATAAGAGAGAATTATCATACTTTAGTAAGAAACTCATATTAGATTTGCAAATTTAGCTCCCTCTTTAGGTGACTTTAAATAGAAAGATCTTAGGTAATGGAGATAAGATGGATCAAATTACAAAAAAAAAAAAAAATCAGCCAAAAATAAAAGAGGCTACTTAATTATTGTAACCTTTGGTCTTCATCAATTTCCTCATAAATCAAAAACCTTAAATGTGGGGTGAAGTAGTGAATTAATTTCAATAGTGAATCGCATTATATTATTAGCCTACAATTGAAGGCTAAACTTTACACAGTTAACATGCAAATTATAAGAATATTAAACATATTAAGTAAAACTTACCTTTTTATTTATACCAAAAAAATTAGATCTCCCCTTAAATATTTCTATTCCATTTTTTTATAGATTAGATAAGAAAATTACAACCGATTATCTCAAATTTAAAATCTAAAAGTTCCTGTTTCAAAATGACCAATGATTACCAGAATTAAATTGTATTCTTATGAAAATATTATTTATAAATTAAATAACAATGCAAAATTGTTTTGAGATGGTTCAAAATAAAGCATAAAAATAAAAGATTTTTTGATTCACAATTTGATGCGCCTTAAATAAATAATAAATGGTATGGGTTTAGAGATTTATTAGTCAAGTTTATTATAATTAAGCTTCAATCTTTGTAGAATATTAATGCATGATTTCATCCTAACTTTAATGATATAATAATGTATAAATTTATGCTGAATAATATTCTCTCTGTCTCATTTTATAAGACACTTTTTGGATTTCGAGGTTCAAACAAATGTCTTTGATCGTAGTTTTTTCATAGATCTTTTAAACATTTTGAATTATCAATTATCGTGACTTATAGTACTTTTTACATAGTTTACAAATGTATAAATTTAATTTCAAAATGAATTGAAGATTCCATGCGCAAATTTACAGTCAAAATTAA
Organism: Solanum raphanifolium; assembly: GCA_036250405.1. NCBI lineage: Eukaryota > Viridiplantae > Streptophyta > Magnoliopsida > Solanales > Solanaceae > Solanum > Solanum raphanifolium. The sequence goes on from JAJOOE010015709.1 coordinate 11,761, forward strand.
ATTGTTTGACTCTCGAAAAATGAAAAATGCCACATATTATAGGAATATAGGGAGTATTTTTTTCTATACAGCACAGGGTGGGGCGGGTTTTAAGCAAAAATTTTTACTATGCAGTGCGGGTAGAATTTTTGTGGGGTGAAGCTTAACCCACCCCATTGCCATCCCTATAAATAGAATACATTCAACATTTATTATGTAATCGAAAAAAATTCATTTTAAGGTCCATTCGATAGGTAAGAAGTTAATGATTTGTATGTTTGATGTGAGGATACATATGCAGTGAAGACCAATTGCTCTGTCAATTTTCTAGTTCAAGTAATTCATAGTAACAGCATGAAGAAGAACATTCTCTTCTTCATTCTTCTCTTTCTAATTCAATTTTCTATATCATTTGCTTTCTCAAATGAGACTGACCAACAAGCTCTACTAGCTTTCCAAAATCTTGTTAACAGTCCCAGTCATTTTTTGGCAAATAATTGGACCAAGACTACTTCTTTTTGCTCTTGGTTTGGTGTCACTTGCACTCCAAAAAGGCAAAGGGTTGTGGCCTTGGCTCTTCCTAATTTGCAACTTCAAGGCATAATTTCTCCGTCTTTGGCCAATTTGTCCTTCCTCAGTGTTCTCAATCTCAAGAACAACAGCTTCCGTGGTGGCATCCCTTATGGACTTGGCCACTTGCCTCGCTTGCGAGTTATTGATATTCAAAACAATCAGCTCAACGGAAGTATACCAACAAGTCTATTTCAACACCGGAGAGTTCAAGTTATTTCATTGGCTTTCAATGAATTCGGTGGTGAAATGATGAAAGGGCCATGGTATGTACCTGAACTCAGAGTCTTAAATTTTGGTAACAATGGCCTCACAGGTATAATCCCTCCTTCGGTTGGAAATGCCACAAAATTGATGAACTTTGATTTGTCTGGAAATAGAATCAATGGTAACATTCCAGTGGAAATCGGTAATCTTAGCCAACTTACAGAGCTATTTTTAATTGATAATCAATTAACAGGTTTCATTCCTGCAACACTGTTTAATATCTCATCGCTAGTTTATTTATCTCTGGCAAACAATAGCCTTTCTGGCCCTCTCTTGCTTCATGAAGGGACTACTGCATCAAATCTAGAGTTATTACGTATATCTGACAACCAAATTTCTGGTTGTGTTCCTTCCAACATATGCCAACTCACAGAGCTCAAAGTTTTGTCCATATCATTCAACAACATAACTGGAGACATACCCAGAAATATTGGTTGTTTATCCAAACTCCAGATGTTCTTAATTGGTGATAATCAAATAAAAGGGACTATTTCCACTTCATTGGGCAATATTTCCACTCTGCAATATCTTTTCTGTTCAAACAATCGCATAGTGGGGAAAATTCCTCCGGAATTAGGGAAGCTATCAAATTTGAGGCAATTAACGTTTGACAATAATTCTAATCTTATAGGTCAAATTCCAGAGGCTATTTTCAATGTATCTTCTTTGGAAATAATTGATTTCAGTTCCAATAATCTCTCAGGGAGAATTCCAACCACCACAGGTGTTCATCTTCCAAACATTAAGGAGCTTATCTTGACATACAATCAGCTGGAAGGGGAAATTCCATTGTTCATAACAAATGCTTCCAAGCTTGTGACACTGGAGCTAGCACATAATTTACTCACAGGCGCTATTCCTACTAATTTGGGGAATCTTCGTGAGTTGCAAGAACTGTTCCTACATACTAATCAACTTACCAATGAACCAAAAGAGCACGAGTTGTTATTCTTCAATTCTTTGGCGGACTGTAGGATGTTGAAATATCTACAAGTAGGTTCCAATCTGTTGTATGGCATTCTGCCCAATTCTATTGGGAATCTTTCAACTATTCAAAAATTTGAAATAGGAGATGCACACATCAATGGAATCATCCCCACAAGTATAGGCAACATGACCGGTCTTACATCCTTAAGCCTTGGCAGAAACAACTTGACAGGGAATATTCCTTCTGAGATTGGTAAGCTTAAACAACTCCAAGGGTTGTATCTAGATAACAATAAATTGCAGGGACATATTCCAGAGGCAGTATGCCATTTATCTAATTTGGTTCATTCTTATCTAGATAATAATGAGCTCTCTGGACTAATTCCAGAATGCTTAGGAAATCTTAGCATGCTACAAAAGCTTTTTTTGAGTTCCAATAAATTATCAAAAATTCCAGGGAACCTTTGGAAAATGAGTGGTCTTCTCTATCTAAGTGTGTCACAAAATTCTATAGAGGGAAAAATTCCATCAGATATTGGAGAACTGAAAGCCATTGTAGAAATACATCTTTCTGGTAACCACTTTTCAGGCATGATACCAAGCACATTCGGGGCACTCCAAAACCTGCAGTCTCTTGACCTATCAAACAATTCATTCTTTGGCCAAATTCCATTATCCCTTGCCAACTTGATAAGCTTGGAATTCTTGAATTTGTCTTTAAATGCATTGTCAGGTAGTATTCCTATGTCTTTGGAAAAACTCTCATACCTTAAAAGCATTAATGTTTCATTTAATGATTTAGAAGGTGTAATACCAAGTGGTGGTGCGTTTGCACATTCCACTGTGCAATCATTTCTGGGGAACAAAGGTCTTTGCGGAATGCACATATTGGAGATTCCTGCTTGTGCTATCACTAATCCTGGAAAACAATCAAAGCTTAAGGAGGTTCTACTAAAAATTGTTACTCCTGTGGTTATTTCATTCTTGCTGATATTCTTGTTGGTTTCAATTTGGATAATGAAACGACAGAAGAAAGAAAAGTTCAAAGATGTTGAAAAGGTACCAGAGATCAGGACTCATCAATTAGTTTCTTATTACGACATTCAACAAGCAACCAATAATTTTGATGAATTCAATTTAATTGGTGTGGGAAGTTCTGGCACTGTGTACAAAGGCACATTATCTAGTGGAACTGCAGTGGCCATTAAGGTTCTGGATTTGGAAAATGAGCAAGTATGCAAGAAGTTTGATACCGAATGTGAAGTCATGAGAAATGTTAGACACAGAAATCTTGTTCCGGTGATTACTACTTGTTCTAGTGACTATATAAGAGCCTTTGTTCTGAAATTTATGCCCAATGGAAGTCTTGAGAATTGGTTGTACAAAGAAGATCGCCACTTGAACCTTCATCAAAGAGTTTCTGTAATGCTTGATACAGCTATGGCAGTTGAATATCTACATCATGGTCATGTAACTCCAATAGTTCATTGCGACTTAAAGCCAGCGAACATTCTTTTGGATGAAGATATGGTGGCTCATGTTGGTGATTTTGGTATCTCTAAAATTTTAGCCATAAGCACGTCCATGGCTTATACCGAGACATTGGGCACTCTTGGATACATTGCACCAGGTATAAAAAATCTACTCACTTTGATTTTCTTTTATCATAATTAAGCCTCTCCAAATTCTACAAGTATAAAAGCAAGCTTTTATTTATGCAGAACTATTGTTGTATTTCAATTGAATTAACTTTTTTTTCAATCCTTTTTTAAGAATATGGCTCGGATGGAATAGTGTCTGCTAGTGGCGATGTTTATAGTTACGGCATCATGTTGATGGAGGTTTTGACGAAAAGAAGGCCAACAGATGAAGAGATATGCAATGAAAATCTTGACTTGAGGAAATGGATCACACAATCATTTTCAGGGAGTATGATGGACGTTGTGGATGCCAATCTTTTCTCCGAGGAAGAACAGATCACTTCAGAAAGTGAAATCTGCATAGTGTCCATGATAGAATTGGGTTTAGACTGCACAATGGAAATGCCAGGATCAAGAATAACCATGAAAGAAGTAGTGAAGAGGCTTAACAAAATAAACAACACATTTCTGGAAACATAGAAGTCAGCATCTCTTCCTGTTCTGCAAGTTCACATGTTGCTTTTTGTTTGCCTGGTTTCTTTAGTCGATTGTAATTCAGAGTGTTGCATTTCCCTTATTTTTGATTTCAGATTTGAGTGTAATATGGTTGAATAAAATTAAGAAATATTACGGAAGTGTTTAGCTGCATTAGTTTCTTCCGATTGATATATTCAAGTATTCAATAAATGGAATTCTTAGTTGGACTAGTTGAGTTTTGCAGGTGAATGAAAGACCATCTCCTAATAATTCAATTGTTTTTACACCGTCGTAAGTGCATATAATTTAAACTCAAACTTAAATTTGATCTCCCTGTTTTTCAGTATCTGTCAGAAGTTTCTTTATATATTGACGATTTGCTTGTTACGGGCAGTGACGAGCAAGAATTGCTTCGGATGGAGTCTTTTTTAGGATGCATGGAAGCATATCAATCAGCAAAAGTATGTCTTGGAGATGCTGAAACAATTCAGAATGCAAGTTGCAAACAATTCCTACACCATTTGTTTTGAATACCAAATTTTCTAAGGAAAATTTTGAAAAAATCAGGGCATTTCCACATTGTAGTTTCACTGGACGAATGCAGAGTGCGCTCTGCTTCTGTCCAGTGAATAAAATCTTCGCTTTTGTATAAAAGAGTAGTTCCTCTGTTTTCTCTTTCATTTCCTACGACGACTCTCCAAATCCCATCAGGCCCTAACCTAATATTTTCACAAAACCACCATAACTTGACCAGCAACCTTTGATGTCATATCAAAGGCAGAGTTGACTCAACAAGATTGAAGGCCTAAAACAAAACTTTAACAGAGGGCCCTAATATTTTTTTTTCATCATAAATACTTTTATTTAAAATCTATTTTTCTAACTTTTTATAGATGTGAAGTCATTAGTTACTGCTTTATAATCAATTTTTATTAGTAATTCCTTTTCAATTGATAATATAGTTAATTCATTCAATCTCTTTGATCTTAAATAAGATTTAGTCATTTTTAGTTAATAAAGTAATAAAGAAAAATACTTACTTGTTTGTTCTGTGTACGTGAGCGTCACCGCAAACACAGAATTATAAGAGCAACAAGTTTTCTAGAAAAAAAAGTATAAATTTTTTCACAAAGCAAAAAAATGATTGGTACAAAATGATGAGCTGATTTAATTTTGATACCTTGTTATTTGCTCATAAAAAGTGCAGAAAGAACTTCAAAAGGCTTTGTAAATATATTATTAATATGGAAGTTGAAAGGAACAAATATAAAGACTGAAATTTGAAAAGGTTTTTGTTATAAATTGCTTATTTTTGTTTCCCTTCTCATTTGCCATGGTAATGCATTGAACCTTGGTTCTAGAGTCTTTAATGGAATTAATAGTGAATTATTGTTTTCAATTGCTTATTTAAATTTTTCTTGAAATTACCATGGTAATACAATTTTATTATTTTTTGAAAAGTAATTAAATATTATTATTTAATATTTAATTAGATATTTTATTATATTTTAATTTACTAAAGGGGAAAAATTGTAATCCAGCTTTTAAGATAGGAGTTTCTCACTTTTAATATACTAGTTTCTGGGTATGCGCGTGTAACCCGTATTAATAAGTATATTATCTGTTAAATAATTAAATTTTATTATATAATGTGATTTGACTTCTTTTTTAAAAATTGTGGCTAATTGAGGTTTCTACTGTCTCACTATGGCATTACTATCTAGTGGGATGGTTGAAATCTCTCCAACCCTTTACCAGATATTTCGAATTTAAACCCTTATGAATGAACCCTCTCAATGGGGAGCATTTTACCCTTATTGGGCATATCTGGTGCCACTAATCTATTGGTCGAGTGGGCTTCAAATGCGGGATTCTTAAAATAGTCAGAAGGAATTATGACATAGAGAATTCAAAATTTGTATGTAAATCTTTATAGATTTTAAACTTTAGTTAGTAGTTAGAAAATTTCAACTTAAAGGATACAAATCAAGATATTCTTAAAAAGATGACAGAATAAAAGCCGATTCTTCACTTAGTTATTTTCCACCATCATCAGTGGAAAAATTGAATAACGGAGGGGAAATGATGGCACTGATAGCTTCTGGAGAAGCTAAAGACCGTTACCAGAATGCAGTCATCTCAGTGAAACCCAAAGATGATGTTAATCGAACCTATCATTAATCTAATTCTATATGTTTCATCTTTAAATAATAAAAAGAAAGAGTAATCATTCTATCAAATTCATTCTTAAAGGTGATATTATAAATACAAAGAACAAAAAAGAAACACATGAGCAAGACAATTAATTATTCTTTTTTAATCTTGTCTTGATAATGAAAATTTAAACAAAATCTAATGTAACGATCAATCTGTTTTTGAACACATAAAAAATCTTAAACTAAAAACAAGTTATAAATAAAGTAACAATTCAACTATATAAATAGAGATAACATCGATGTCTCAGTAATTGAATTCTTATCTATCCTCATTACTGCATAAGAGAGATCTCATAACTTTTCCCACAAATTACGACATTATTTCACTGATTTAGAGCTCCTACACATAAGAATTGTAGAAGTAGCACATAAGAATCTTTTTTGGAAGAGTTAAATTTTTAGGACAAAAATTGTTGTATATGAAAAAGTCACAAAAAATTTGAAAGGTCAAATAATATTAATATAAATATAAAAAAGATAATTCATGAACAATAACTTTGTAAGATACATGTATCTACTTTAATTTCTTGTCTTCAAGGAGTAATTGCCTATTTGTTTTCTTTTTCTATTCAGTTTTCTGAGGTTTATAACATTTTTAGGTATTAAATAAATATGTTTATCATGAACAATCACTATGAAATAAATTTATTGTATCATATTAGTGATATGATCGATAATATTTTTATTATATTTTAACATGATGTAAGGCAAAATGGTAGTCCAACTTTGAAGTTAGGAGCTTCCCACTTTTGATATAATAATAATAATAACAAAAAAATAAAAAAAAATAAAAATTAGTTTGACAGTTTTAAGAGTATAGTGAATGGTTAGATATCCAAAAGCCTTAAGGACATATTTAACTAATTTATTTAAAACAAAATAAGAGAAAATACAAAAATTTAAGAAAAAAATAATCTTCTAGGAGTTAACTCAAAATAGTGGAAAAGACTAACATTATCAAATAATTCATAGAATTTACGGAATATTTCTTACGTTTTTATCTGCTTATATTGAAGTATGACTTTTCACTATCTAAATGAATTTGACCTATAATATGTATTGAGTTCATTGCAACTCTTCAATTTCTTCAGACTTTTTGGAGTAACTTTATTGCAAAAATCTAAACTTCTATAAATAAACACATTGTAAGACTTTTTAGAAATGATCACATTAGAGTTTGAAAAATTGTGCATTAATTTTGTATTTTTTTCTTCTTAATAATTAAGATCATAAGAATGATGTTGAATTATTTATTTATTTATATTCTCTGCATAATTTTTTTTGTTTAAAATGTTATACGATTTTTTATTATCATAAGTTTATAATTTTTTTTGGTCCAAAGTAACAACTTATGACTTTGTTGGAAGTCATATAATTAATGACCAAATGTTTCTCTTTATGAAATTACTTATACGTCTGAATATATATATATATATATATATATATATATATATATGCACATATTATAAATATTTCTTCTATCTATATTATATTACATTTTCATAAAATTATTGACATCTTATCATCTTTTTAACCGCGCGAAGCACGAATAAATTTCATAGTATATATATATATGATTTGATGATGATGATGATTCACTATTGTGTTCATTGCAACAACATTTTATAGACTATTTCATTACTGATTGCATGATCAAAAGCATATTCAGGATTTACCTCCTAAAATTTCTAATCAGCATTGAATACATAATATTTTTAAAGTTATAGTTTCATGTCCATTATTTATTACTATCAGTAAAATTTCACACAGAAATTTTTTACTCACCCAATAACAAAAGGTCAAACAACAGGCTTTTTTCTTAGCTTATCTTAGACTGGGAAGACTCCCATTGAGTTGGTTCTGGACCATATAATATATATCCATATTTCTTTTTTTTAATAATGCAAGTAATTAACTGACCATATAATATAAAATTATTCTTTCTTTCAGCTTAATAATGCAAGTTGACTGACTTTTCTTAAATGAAATTTCCTTGCCCCAGACTCTCACCTCTCTTCTTGTGTTTGTCTTTATAAAGTTGGCCAATGAGATGATATTGCAATAAAAGTTTGTGGAAATCATTAATTTCTTCTCAAATTAATTAGTCAAATACAAATGAGTAAATATCTCAAAAGGTCACCCAATTTTGAGAAATTATCTTGTTAAGTCATTCAACTTTGTGTTATATCAATAAAATTACTTAACTTTGAGTTTTTCTTTTATAAAATCACTCAATCAAATTTATCATTACAAATAATAATTTTACATGATAAAATCACTCATCATCCCTGTCAAACATGACACCGCCCAAGTCAATATCATGAGGTATAGTTGGACTAAGTCTGTTATAGTTAGTTCTGATTCAGTCCGTCAAACTTGTCACCGCCCAAGTCAATATCATGAGTTGTAGTTGGACCAAGTCTTGAAACTATCGCTTCTAAGTTCTAGCTCATGGCTCTTTTCCAATATTTTGGTGGTAATGATCAAGATCTTTTTAGAGTTATCAATTGTCACTTCCATAGAAAATTGATAACCTTATAATATGGTATAAATTTAATTTTCAAATACGTATTTTATGATGCTTTCAGTTGAGTTCATCATGTTCAAGATCCTGATATTAATAATTTAACAATTATGTTTAGCATATACAAACAATGATGGTTGATGGAGTTAAAAGGCAATAAGGTAGACCTAAAATCATACTAAAAGAACTATCATAATAACTATATACACTTTCCTGGAATCCATGTAGATTTATCGAAAAATCAAGCACGATATATAGGAGATAAAGATTCATAATACATGATCACCAGTTGGTTGGGATCAAATGTCCTAGTTGTAGTATGAAAGTGATAATGTATCATCTTTTTATAGGTTGGTTGGTGCAATTGAATTTTACATTATTGTCTATAAATTTTGCTCACTTGTTCGGAATTGAGACATAATATTTTGAATATTCTGCTATCAGATATTGCAATGGTAATAAATGTTAAATGCAAGTTGTGATGTGGTCAGGTGCAGATCTAGCTAATGTGGTATGTGTTCATGTGAATCCACATAAGCTAGATGGGAGGACAGAGATTACAATGTGGAAGATCGAATCCTCATCATAAATAAGTTGAAAGTTTAAATAGAAAGACAATCAACTGAAATTTCAATAAGTAATTAAAAAAATGAATTTCTTTGAAATTTCAATAAATAGTATTTAGAATTGACAGTAGAAACTACGGTGAAATTGCTCCAAAAGAAATTTCAAGGAAATGACATTGAAATAACTATGGTCTAGTAAGTAGTATGTATCACTATATTTATTATTGCAATAAAGATGGTTGTTGACTTTAGTTGGATTAGGTAAGAGTTAATTAATTCTTCCACCGTTCATTTCTACTGGTTCATAACATCAAAAGTAGATGTTTACTTTTACTTGTTAAATTATATATATTTTTAAATCAAAAGATAATTTGTTATTTTATACTGATAACTTATTGTTTGCTATTTTCACTAAAACAAAAATGTAATACTAGCTGGAAGATGCATCCCCGATACTGTTTTAGGCTTTAGCTGTTGAAGGCCAGAAACTTGAAAGAGATAACCAAAAATACCTGAAAGAAAGTATAATTTTTTTGCGAGTTTCGTAAAGTAAAGACCTTGAAATAGATTCATGGATATCATTAATGTGTATTGGAGGATCATAGAGGTAATAATTGTCACTCCCCGAGCCTATACCCTGGGCGGGACCGACACTCGGAGACCATTGCTGGCCCCGAGCGAACCCTTGGCCTGACTTTCTTAACTCAGCGAAAACTTAACTCAACAACACAACTTAATGCAGCGAAAGGTTATAAAACAACCAACTGATAAAATCTGGCCAAAAAGGCAACTCGAGTCTCAAAATAGAATATTTACATATATACATAGATGAGAGACTCAAAACTAACTGACTGACTGTCTATGAAGCCTCTATAATACTAAGATGGATGTTGGGACAGACCCCGCAGCATCCTAATAAAACAAAACTAGGAAAAACGAAATAACAGAGTCCTCCGGAACACAAGGAGGCTCACCACTGACTCTGGAGTGCTCAGCTGGATCAACGGCGTGCAGGATGCTGATCCGGGCTACCTCTGTCTGCATCGTCATAAGATGCAGGCCAATTGGCATCAGTACATTAAATGTACGAGTATG
>JAJOOE010015710.1:0-21265 GCA_036250405.1 Solanum raphanifolium
TCAGACATAGTTAGATTCAGCTTAGTGTTTTGAGTTTGATATTTCTTTTGTATTAAACTCTCAGATTTGATATATTCAGTTATAGTATATGGGTATTCCCCATCTTTTCAGATTTATTTATGATTTAGCTTCCGCATCAGTTTATTTTCTTTAGTATGCTCATGATCATGCCAACAGGGTTAGCTTGGGATCACTTGTGGTCCTAGGTCCCGTGTCCGCGTCTCGGGGGTAGCTCGGGGCGTGACAGATATGGTCACTATGAGTTCCTTGTGATGTCTTTTGGTCTAACAAATGCCCCAGCGGCGTTCATGGATCTAATGATTAGAGTGTTTAAGCAATTTCTTGATACTTTTGTGATTGTCTTTATTGATGACATTTTGGTATATTCAAGGAGTGAGAATTATCATATGAACCATTTGAGAATTGTGTTGCAAGTCCTCAAAGATCACCAATTGTATGCTATGTTTAGTAAATGTTAGTTTTCGCTTTAGTCGGTTTCTTTGCTTGGGCATGTTGTGTCGGGCATAGGTATTGAGGTAGATCTGAAGAAAATGCAGGCGTTCAAGGGTTGGCCTAGGCCTCTAACTCCTACTGATATTAGAAGCCTTTTGGGATTAGCCGGCTATTATAGAAAATTTGTTGAGAGTTTTTCCTCCATCGCTTCTCCATTGACGGTCTTAACTCAAGAGAAAACAAATTTTGTGTGGTCGGAGGCTTGTGAGAAAAGTTTTCAAGAGTTGAAGGATAGACTCACCTCAGCTCCGGTGTTGACTTTACCAGATGATATCGATGGGTTCGTAGTATATTGTGACGCTTCTAGAGTAGGTTTGGGTTGTGTCCTCATGCAACATGGTAAGGTGATCGCCTATGCTTCAAGGCAACTTAAGGTCCATGAAAAGAATTATCCAACCCATGATCTTGAATTAGTGGTCGTTGTATTTGCTTTGAAAATTTGGAGACATTACCTTTATGGGTGCATGTAAATGTGTTTACCGATCACAAGAGCCTTCAATATGTATTTAGCCAAAAAGACTTGAATCTCCGACAACAAAGATGGTTGGAGCTTTTGAAAGACTATGATATGAGTGTCCTTTACCACCCCGGCAAAGCCAATGTGATCGCAGATGGTTTAAGTCGAATGTCCATGGGTAGTGTGGCCCATGTTGAAGATGAGAGAAAGGAGTTAGTCCAGTATGTGCATAGGTTGGCCCGGTTAGGTGTCTAACTAGTTGATTCACCAAAGGGTGGTTTCTTGGTTCATCATAGTTCCAAATCTTCCTTAGTAGTTGATGTGAAGTCTAAGCAACGTCTTGATCCTATTTTGATGGAATTGAAAGAATCGGTACTCAACAAGTCTGTTGAGGCTTTCTCCCAAGGGGGAGATGTGGTGCTTAGGTACCAAGATAGGTTGTGTGTTCCGGATGTAGATGATTTGAGAGGACAAATTTTAGAAGAGGCTCACGGTTCGTGATATTCTATTCATCTAGGAGCCACCAAGATGTACTGTGACTTACGGGAAGTCTATTGTTGGAATGGTATGAAGAAGGACATAGCGGGTTTGGTGGCCAAATGTCTGAATTGTCAACAAGTCAAAGTCGAACACCAAAACCAGGAGGTTTGTCGCAAGAGATAGATATTCCCACTTGGAAGTGTGAGGATGTCAATACGGACTTCATTGTGGGTTTTCCTTATACACGAAGGCAACATGATTCTATTTGGGTCATTAATGATAGGAAGACCAAATCAGCCCATTTCATTCTCGTCAAGGTTTCCTTTTCGGCAAAAGACTATGCTAAGCTGCACCTCAAGGAAATAGTGAGGATGCATGGGGTTCCGTTGTCCATCCTTTCGGATAGGGGTACTCAATTTACTTCTCACTTTTGGAAGGCATTCCAAAATGGGCTTGGTACAAATGTGAAGCTTAGTACTGCTTTTCATCCTCAAACGGATGGTCAAGCGGAACGTACCATTCAAACTATAGAAGACATGTTGAGGGCATGTGTTATTGATTTCAAGGGTAATTGGGATGACCATTTACCGTTGATAGAGTTTGCCTACAACAATAGTTACCACTCAAGTATTGTTATGGCTCTGTTTGAAGCACTATATGGGAGAAGGTGTAGGTCTCCGGTGGGTTGGTTTGAAATAGGTGAATTTGCCTTTATTGGTCCCGAGTTAGTTTTTGAAGCCATCGAAAAAGTTCGAATTATTAGAGATAGGTTGAAGACGGCTCAAAGTCGGCAAAAATCCTATGTCGATAATTGAAAGAGGGATCTAGAGTTTGAGGTAGGTGATTGGGTCTACTTGAAGATCTCTCCTATGAAAGGGGTAATGAGGTTTGGTAGAAAGGGGAAACTTAGTCCCCGGTATGTGGGCCCTTATGAGATTTTGAAACGTGTTGGAAATGTTGCTTATGAATTGAACTTACCTAGCGAATTGGCTCCGGTTCACCCGATGTTCCATGTCTCCATGCTCAAGAAGTGCATTGGTGACCCGATATCCATTCTTCCTTTAGAAGATCCAGGAGTTAATGAGAACCTTTCTTATGAAGAGGTCTTGGTTGAGATTTTGGACCAGCAAGTGAAGAGGTTGAGGAATAAAGAAGTAACTTCCGTTAAAGTTCTTTGGAGGAATCACTTAGTTGAGAGTGCTACATGGGAGGCCGAAGCCGATATAAAGTCCCATCATCCTCATATTTTTCCTTATTCTCCTAGTTAAAGTTGAGGTTAGTAGTTCCTCTTAGTTTCTTGTGTATTGGGAGCCATGTGTATTGTTGAGCTTTTCATGATTTCCTTTATGTTGTGCTTGTTCTTGTGAATTCATGTTTATATATCTTGAGTTTCCATGATTTATATATTCCTCATGGTTGGTTTGCACTTTAGTATGATGATAGTGTATTTGACTTCATGAGATGAAGTATTGAACATGCTAAGTTATGTTTCGATGAAAAATGGCTCTTTTATGTTTATGTTGAGCTTAGTTAAGTTGGAGAAGGTAGTTCCTCCGTATGTGATATGAAATGATGAGTTTTGTGCATATTGGGTTGTGGATGTAGTTCCTACTTCCTTGCGATGCATAGTTATTATTTGAGAATGGAGTAGATGTTTCCTCCTTTAGTTTTTGCATTACTAGTATGCTTATTGCTTGTTGAGCTGCTAGTCTCGAGTAGTTATTTCCCCTAGAAGTGTTTAGAGTGTCATTCGAGGAAGAATGTTCCTAAGGGGGAGATATTGTAACACTCTGGAATATGCTAGGTCAAACTAGATCCTAAACGTAAGATTAAAAATAATAAAATGACTCCCCGAACTTTTAGTAAAACATTTAGGGTTAAAAGTGGTTAAGGGGTCAAGGATAAGAGGCAACTGCCATGGCCAAGGGGCCAATCCAAGGCCAAGAGCCCAAGGCTTCCCCTAGACATTAGCTACTGCCCCATCCTTCACGAGAGGGACCACGAGTCATGGTCCACACCACAGCTCGTGAAGGTGGGCGTGGACTTGTCTTGGCCATGAAAAGTTGGCAACAAAACTTCCTAGCTACGGCCTCAAAAACCACGGGCAACACCAGAGCCCATGGTGGACCTCACGAACCATGCAAATGGTTGTAAAGGTCACTTGGCACCAAGGCCTTGCCTTCACAAGACCAAGTCATGACAACGGCCATCACCACGGAACGTGGTCCTTACCAAGGATTGTGGGAGGCTCCGTGGTCTTGCCTTGGCCACCTAAAGATAGCTACTGCCTCCACCACCACGGGCAGCACCATGGCCCGTGGTGCTCTTAACGAACCGTACAAGTGTCCTTGGTCCCTGAAGGGGACCATTAAATGAAGGCCAAATGGGACTTTTCCTTTTTAAATCCAACTAGTGTGGGGGTGTTTTAGGTATTTTAGGGGGTGGTTTATATATTGTTTTAAGTCATTTTTTACCCATTCTAAAAAAAAATTCAAAAACACAAACACCCAAATAGTTCTCCCAAAAGCCACTTCTCTCAATATTTCTCTCTCTACAAGTTCCTCCATTGAAGAACACCAAAAGCTTTAAGATTAGGGTTCAAGCTCTAAGATTTCCACTCCAATTTCGTGGCAAAGCTTCAATTAAGATATGGGAACCTTCATTCATGGAATTTCTTTCTCCATGAAGCTCTTCAACTTCTAATTTCAAAATTTGAAATATGTCCAAAAACTAGGGTTTTGATTCTAGCCATGGGTTCTTCTTAAAAACGATTTCCTTATGTTAATTGTCTTATACTATGATGAATATGATGTTTATTGGGGGTTTTTATTACGAAATTTCCTATGAACCCATGTGTTTCCCCATGACCCCAACTTTATGAAATTGAGATGGGTTGGTCGATGCAATATGAATATTTAGAATTGTATGTATCTTAATTTAGTCTATTAATCTTGTCGATTGCATGCTTAAAGTACTAATTCTAAGTGTGATTGTAAGATATGGTTTATGACCCTCGAAGGGTAGATGTTAAATGTCGAATCTGGAAGTATAGCCTTGAAGGTAATGTATGAAGGTATTCTATATTTAAGATTTTTATATATGATTTGTCGATCCACTTGAAAGGTGGAGGTGCTTACTTTTCATGTATATATGTATGAAGTTATGTTCCATTTGAATGGTGAAGATCCTATGACTATTTATAAATTGTCTTCGATGACTATATGAGGATTCTAAGGGTGGAAGGTAGTTCTCACTATGATGAATCAATGAGCTATGTATGAGTTGAGTTGAATTGGAGGGTAAAGTACCCTTTTACATATGAAACTGCAATTCACCTTAACTAAGTATAAAT
This sequence comes from Solanum raphanifolium, assembly GCA_036250405.1. NCBI lineage: Eukaryota > Viridiplantae > Streptophyta > Magnoliopsida > Solanales > Solanaceae > Solanum > Solanum raphanifolium. The sequence goes on from JAJOOE010015710.1 coordinate 4,803, forward strand.
TGGAGAATAATGCTTAGCACCGAGCGGATATGGCAAATGGAGGTAGAAACATTCCCGTTAATGCAATAGGCCAGGTTTTCTACATATGCTCTCATGAGATGGAAACTCTCCCGCTAATACAATGGGTCGGGTTTCTAAATTCAATCTCCCTATACCATAACTATGTGCCCGCATAGGTCTTTGCTAGTTGATCCACCTTATAGCTATATATTTTTAGTTCTACATTAGGCAAGTAGGATGCCTTCTTTCAGTGTAGGGTTATATGACACCGGATTCCATGTAGCTCACGTGGTCTATGTCGGTTATTGCTATTCTCCCTATGTAATAAGATAATGAATATGAGTTGAACTATACTTGTGATTTCTTGACAAGTTTACTTAGTAGGAGTGGGTGTATAGGACTTCACTTTTATATTGCACAAGTAATCTTTGAAAGGGATTGTGGGTTGGTTCATTATGCTATGGTAAGACATGAAGGCATGATATATGTTGATTGAATTGTTGTTATGGTAAGACTTTCTTTATGTATATGTAATGAGTGTGATTATTCCTTATGTATGATTATGGATTATGATGAGGTCTAAAGTTGATATGTGTCACCAAGGTGATTCTAAATGGATACTTAGTATAGTTTGTATTATGGGATGCCAACCATACATTGCACAAATATTCTTTTAGGGTTGCTAAGGTGATGTTTCCATTATGTTATGAAGGTTTATGCGAATGTGATATTATGACTTGTGCTATGTGTTTATGTGTATAAATGGTCTTTTATTTGACAAATACATGATTTACACAAAAATTTCCCTTTTTGCATATTTAAGGATTTTTATGCATGTTTCCATACTTAGTGCTTTTGTACTAACCCCTTCTCTTCTACATCTCCTATGAGTGTAGGTTTCGGCCGTTGAGGTGCACTTAGTCCCTTTTTCATGAAACTTGGGTTGCTATCTCCAAGTTTGGTGAGTCCTCAAGTCTGAGGGCTAGATGCTACCGATTTTAGTTCTAGCTTACTTTCTTGGTTAAAGACTATATTGTACTTCTTATGATAAGACTTTTTATTGATGTAAGGGCTAATTCACAACTTTCATATTCCTATGTTTAGTTGGTGTAATGAGACAAGTCTAGATTCCTACTTTTCATATATGAAGGAAGTTGAACTTCTATTGTAAAAGTTTTAAATTTTCCGCATTATTCTTATGTCTTATGTAACGATGATATGTTAAGGGATTGTATGAAACCCCTTCCGGGTCAAGTACGCCGTGTCACTCCTAGGGGGTAGCCCGGGTCGTGACATTACTTGAGGTAAAGGTTAATGCGAAGGTAATCGTTTATATGTTGATTATATTCTAATGTGATGAAATGAGTTGTATGTTGGTTGTGTTTGTATATTATGCTTTCTTATACTTATGTTTCATGAAGATTTTATCAAAATGGCATAAAAGCATGATTTTTAAAGAAAATGTCCGTTTTAAGCATGGTTTTTGCATGACTTCCATACTTAGTACAATTAATTGTGCTAACCCACATTTCAACATTTTTACCAAAGTGTAGGGTTTGGAGATGGGATGTTCTATACTTGGAGGATAGGTTTCTAAGGAGCTTGGAGATGAAGACTTGGTGAGTCCTCATAGTTTCAAGGACAAAACCCACTATGTTCCCTTTATGTCTTTTAGTTTATGTTAAAGCTTTTGTATGGGCTAAGTCCCAATGTTTTATTCAAAGTATTAGATGGTTTGAGACATAGTATTGAAAGTCTTCCTCTCGCTTTTTAATGAAAATGTCTTTGATTGTAAAGAAAGTTTTAATTCCGTCTTATTTTCCTATGTTCATATGTTAAAGAATGTTATGAGGCTTGTATGAGACACCTTCGGGGTTGAGTATGCCATGTCACTTCCGGGGTGTAGGCTCGGGTCGTGACATAGAGAATCTCTCAAATAGAGTTAAAAGTGTATTTTTATTTTATCACTTAATATGTTGAGTTCAGAGATAAGTATTTTTGTAAAGTTTTAATGATTTCACCTCTTTATTTCTTTACATTGAGTTGAGTATATATCTATATCTAAAGTAGTCCTTTGATTCAGTTGGATGTTATTCAGCTATATTACATACTCGTACATTCAATGTACTATTGTCATTTGACCTGCATCTTTTGATGATGCAAATACAGGTTCTTAGATCCTTAACTAGAGTGTGTTGAGATGACTTCATCCGCTCATTAGCTTTCGAGTGAGGTCTCCTAGCTTCCGGAGGACTCCAGATTTTATGGGTTGTCATTAGTAGTTCTCTTGAGGAGTCGAGGATCTTGTTGCAACACTCAATCTTGTATACATTAGAGGCTTCATAGATAGACTGTCACGACCCGGGGTTACCCCCTAGAAGTAACACGGCGTAATTGACCCCAAAGGGGTCGCATACAAGCCCTTAGCATCATCATACACATAAAGTCATAAGAATAATGCGGAAATATTTAAAATTTTTACAATAGATGTCAAACTTCATTTTCATAAAGGAGAATCATAGGTATCTAGACTTTGTCTCATACACCGTCTAAAATATTAGAATAAAATGTTTGGGACTTAGCCTTTTACATCAATAAGAGTCTTATTATACGAAGTACTATAAAAGCTAGAAGAAATGGAAACATCTTGTCCTCGATCTTTAGGACTCACCCAACTTAGGGAATAGTCAACCCAAGCTTCACTTGAAAAAAAGAAGAATGAATCAACGGCCGGAACCTACACTCATAGAATGTAGAGAAAAGAAGGGGTTAGCACAAATATGTACTAAGTATGGAAACATGCATAAAATCCTTGAAATATGCTAAAAAGGACATTGTGGTTGCAAAGTATGCATTTATCAAGTTTGGAAACGAACATGCAATCTCAATGTAAAAGACAAGTTATAATCACAGTTATACTCACAACATAGTAACATCAATACCTTAGCAACCCCTAAGGAACACTTGTGCAATGTATGGTTGGCATCCCATAATACCAACCATACTAAGTACTCCCTTGAAGTTACCTTAGTCATACATATCATCTTTAGACCTTTTCATAAACGATAGTCATCAATAAGAAAAGAGCCATGTACATTAATTGAATATTTGGAAGACCATTTATAAAAAACTATCAATTCAACATACATGCATACATTCATATATCATTCTAACATAAAGAAACCATCCCATAACATCCTACTAAGTCCACTTGTGCAATGTGGAAGTGAAGTCCCATACCCCCACTCCTACTAAGTAAAACTCACCAAGAATTCATAGTATAGTTCATATCTTATTAATTATCTTATCATACAGGGAAGATACCATTAACCGACATAGACCATGTGCGCTACATGGAATCTGGTGTTTTACCCCCACACCGAAAAGAGGGTGTCCTACTTGCCTAAGGTAGAACTATCGTAATAGCTTTTACGTGGATCCATTAGCTAAAGACCTATGTGGGTACATAGTTAAGGGATAAGGAGATTCCTACTAGAAACCCGGACTACTAGCGTAAAAGGTTTCCATCTCATGAGATAACCTATAATAGGAAGCCGGACTTGGCAAACGTAAAATCTTCCTATCTCATTGTTCATATCCTCTCAGTGCTAAGCATTATTCCCTTTAATTGTCATATTAAGCATTTACTTAGGTTCATGTTCATAAGAGAATGCATTAGGCACTCAAAACAACATACATCATAATAGCTCATAGATTCATTAGATGAGGACTAACTTTAAACCTTTGAATCATCATAATCATGTGAGTAAACCTTCCACATTAACATCCATAGTGTTTTCATGAGAACTAACCTTTCAATCAACACACAAATATCATCATCATCCTAGACAAGTCATACATGAACATGTGGAAAAAAAAAGGTAAGGGGAGAATTGACCTTTCAACAATACCTCAATACCCACATTAGTCATTGGATCATTACCATTCAAGAGAATCATAAAGTCACATACAACTTTCATCAACCATAAACAACCCTTCACAATTTACCCCCTTCAAGGGTCATGAACCAAGTCTCACAATCACGCTTAGAAATAGTAATTTAAGCATGAATAAAACAAGATTCAATATTAGATTAACATAGGAACAATTCATAGTAATCATCTTATATCAATACACCCATCACAATTCTTGAAATTGGGGTCATGGGGAACTTTAAAATAAAAATCACCATTAAACATCATATCATCCATAATATAATGCAATTAACACAATAAAAATTGTTTTTAGGAAGAACCCATGGCTAGAATGAAAACCCTAGTTTTTGAACAATATCCCAAATTTGAAATTAGAGTTGAAAGGCTTCATGGATAAAAGTGTTCCATCGATCAAGGTTCTCATACATGGATTCTTGCCCACGAATTAGAGTTGAGAAGATGGATTCTTGAGCCCTAACCTTCAAGTTCTTGGTGTTCTTCAATGGAAAAACATTAGAGAGAGAAATATTGAGAGGAGATGGGTCTTCTTTTAATTCTTTTAGAAGTAACTAAATTCCAAGGTTTTCATGTCTAATAAGGTTATGTAGTCACTAGGAAAGGAATAAAATAATAAGGACTAAACTTTGGAAAATAATTAAGGACCCTTAAAATTTGAACTTAAATTTTCCTCCCTTACACGACTTTGCTCGCCCAATGGACCCTCTTGTCTCGCCAAGGGCACTAGGTGAATCGCCAAGCTGGTTGGCAACCAAAGGCTTAGTTCGCCCTTTGTTCCATAACCTTGGCCAAAGGGACAGCCCACAAGGCGACCCCAAGTCCAATTTGGCGCATCGCCAAGTCACTTGGGCGATCCAATAGTCCCACCGCCAAATGCTCCATCTAAGAACAGGTTCCTTTCACTCTATCTTGCTAGCTTAGGGCTTACTTTAACCCTAGGCTTCTTCCTTATTCATTTAAGTTTTAAAAACAGCCTAGCCATCAAATTAAAGTTACTCTAACTATAACAACCCGGAAAATTGATAGGTGAAACTAGAGCCTAACGTATGAATCTTAAAATTTTATGTCTAAATTGGAGTTATGGAATAGTCCAAAAAATTGACTAAGTATAAGTTCAAGAGAGGGTTCAAGGAAGGCGAAAGGCATCACTACCCTTAGAAGCTCCCTTGAACTTTGCCTAAGCCGTGTGGGCAAAAGGCATTTGTTCAAGAGAGGCTTCAAGGCACGTGAAACAATTCACTGTCCTAGAAGCTCTCGTGAACAATGCCTCAACCATTTTTGGCATAAAGGCAGTTCACTGGAGGCTTCAAGGGACGTGAAGTAGTTCACTATCCATGAAGGGCCTCGTGAACTTTGCCTTAGACATTTTCGGCAAAGTTGACAGTTCACGTATGGGTTCAAGGGACTTGAAGCAATCCACGACCCTTAAAGGGTCCCTTAAACAATTACTTAGTTTTTTCTAGGGGCTATACATGTGAGGGTATAATGGAAAAATGGGGACCACCATGTGTGGGGGCTACCTTAGTACACTAGGCAGTGCACGTGTGCATGTGGGGGCCCATTGTCATGTTTTACCTTGTAGAATAAGCCTTAGCTTTAAAAAGCTTAAGGCAAGTCCAAAGGAGGGGTTACGGATGGTAGACCATTCCAAGGCCCTTAGAAGGTCCCTTGGTAATTGCGTTAGTTTTATTTGGGCAATCCAAGGGAGGCATAGAAAGGGGTAATTTCATAATTTTCTTTTTAGTCTAAATTAAATGGGTATAACCTATATTATTTTTATATAAATATATATATGATATAAATAGGTCATTTGAATACTCCCATGGATATGCCTTATCTTTAAACAGCCAAAGGTAAAGTCCAAAGGAGGGTCCAAGGCTAGTGGACCACTTCAAGGACCTTAAATGCTCCCTTGGACTTTGCCTTAGTTTTATTTGGCAAGTCCATGTGGGCAAGGGGAGATTTCGTAAATATTATTTTTAAGCAAAATTAAGAAGTGGGTATATTTTATATTATTTCTAAATAACTATATAAGGTATTTTATAGTAAAATACTCCCAAAAATAAATCACTTTCACAAACACTCACTTCAAAATAAAAAGTCATCTTCCTCACAATATTTCTCTCTAGAATTCCTCCATTGAAGAACTCAAGAACTTGAAAACTAGGGCTCAAGAACCAATCTTCTCAACTCCAATTCATGGGCAAGGCTTCAATTAAGGTATGGTGGTCTTGATTTATGGATAGATTCCTTCCATAAAGCCCTTCAAAACTCTATTTCTCGAAGTTGAAATTATCCAAAAGTGGGTTTTCACTCCAAGCCATGGGTTCCCTTCCAAAAATGACTTCAATGACTTAATTGAGTTAAATATGATTATGTTGATGAATTACTACTGTTTTAATGATGAATTACCCAAGAATCCATGATTTCCCTTTTTCCCCAAATTGGATCTCAAGTATGGGTAATGGTTGATACTAATAGAATGTGATAGAGTTATGTATGTTGTGATTGTTCCAATTGAGTGGGTGTGGGTCGATTATGATGAAATTGCATGATTTTAGTATGAATATCCATGTCTTCTTGATTAACCTAAGATTCTAGGGTAAAGTTTATTTAGTCTAATGTTGTGCCATGAAAGAGGCAAATTGAAGGGTTAGATGTGATCTCTTAAGATTGATGAACTCCTTTATGAATTTCCTTAGATTAGATCACCTATACATGAATTTATTATGAGTAAAACTTCAATACATGAATTGATTTGATTAAGGCTTATATGATGGATCATGGTTGTGTAGTATTGAGATTGAGTTTATATGTTTCCTATATGACTCTAATTGATCAAGAATGAGGCATGTGGTTAGGTTACCTTGAGAACTAGGTATACATGATGATCATGTGAGGCATTTCTTGAGATTAAAGCTTGTAATATGAAGATGAATCCTAAGGCTTTAAGGGTAAAAGCTAATATGAATAAGTTAAGAATGGTAAGGCTTTAAGAAGGAAGCCATTATGTATGTTGAGTTGTATATGGCCCTATTGTTAATATACATCACCCATATGACCTCTAAGATGAATTTATGAGTCTATGCATGGGATGAATGTTGTACTTGAGTTATGACTTTATTTATGTTTCATGTGATGAATGCTACACATGTTGACTTAACATGACCCTTAAATGTAAGATATGAGGTGTATGTATGATTATAATATTATGTGCATGTTTATGAGTATTTTGAGTAGAAAGTGTCTATTGTGATAATGTTGTTGTTATGTCATTGGAAGGACAATCACACACACACTTGCATGAATATGATTATGATGTGACTAAGGTGTTACTTATGATCCACTTGAACGGTGGAGGTGTTAGTTATTGTGTATATTGTGGTATTGTTGAAAGGTAGTTCTCTTCATACCCTTGCACTTTATTATGTATGATATGTTATGACTATGATAGTATGGTTGTGTTGTATGAAAGGCCATTCTCATCAACACACTATGAATACGATGTGAAAGTTTTACTCGTATGTTGATGATTCTAAAGTGAAAGGACATTCTCACTTAAGACATCTATGAGCTATTATGATGATATGTTGGCTTGAGTGCCTAGTGTATTTTCCTATGACCATGAACTTAAGTAAAGACTTAATATGACTTTTAAAGGGAATTATGCTTAGCACCGAGAGGGTATGAAAGTGAGATGGAAGCTTTTACGTTAGAAAGTTCGGCTTCCCCTTTTATGTTATCTCATGAGATGGAAACCTTTTACGTTAGAAAGTCTGGGTTTCTAGTAGCAATCTCCTTACCCCATAACTATGTGCCCACATAGGTATATAGTTAGTGGATCCACCTTTAAGCTATTATGTATGCTCTACCTTAGGCAAGTAGGACACCTCTTTATGGTGTGAGCTCACATGGTCTATGTCGGTTAAGGCTATATTTCCCTAAATAATAAGAATAGGAATTATGGTAAGAACATGAGCATGTTCTATGGTCCCTCAAGAGGTGCTACTTAGTATGGATGGGGGTATGGGACTTCATTCGTATATTGCACAATTAGGCTTTTAGAGTGGGCATGGTATGTCTCGTTTATGAAATGATGCTTATAAGTTGAATGTATGCTTTGTATGAATTATGAATCTGAATATGAACTATGCTTATGATTCCTTAATGAGCTTTACTTAATGTGAGTGGGGGTATGGGACTTCCACTACAAGAAAAACAGTCTCTAAGGAAGGGAAATCTAGTCCCGGAAAGTTCAAATCTGGTCTCAACTGAGCAACAGAGACCAGAAAAACTTGGTCGTCACTCGTCCTAGAAACTATCGTCGCTACTGGTAAGTAAGGACGAGTTCAAAAATCCTGTCCCTAAATGGTTTTGAGACGGGCCAAAACTCTGGTCGTGAGAACCTTTTAGCGACAATATATCTTGTCTCAATTAGACCATTTATATCATAGTATTCATGTCGTTAAACCTCTTTGCGACTGTACGCAATCTGGTCCTAATATATTTTTAGAGACGAGTGTGACCTGGTCCCAAAATAGCATTAGAGACCATCAAAAATATGTTCCTAGAACATCTATAACAACCTTAATAAACTGGTCCTAGAGTAGTTTTATAGATGATTAACAATCTGGTCCTAAAATAGATTTAAGACGAGCATCATTTCTAGTCCTAGCTTATACATTAGAGACGAGCAGCAACTTTGGTCCTAGACTCACCATTAGAGACGAGCAACAACTTTGGTCCTAGATTGACCATTAGAGACGATCAATAATTGTGGTCTCTAACCGACCACCTTTGATCCTAGAGCTAGTAATCACAATAATCTAAATTCATCAACAAATACCAAAATGATTACTATTAAGAATATAAATACAAAAATATCATATTGCAAAAGGGGATAGGAAGATAGAGATAACCGTGCGATTGATTACAATAAATTGGTTAACATCCCATGATGTTAGTTTCAATATTTGTTTAACGAAAAAACTTGGATAACATCCAAAATTTTGCAAAACATTCATAGCAAACTAATAAAGAGTTACTGCATCTTCTAAACTTGCATCTTTCACTGAAGAATGAACAAAAGTCTGGCAGAAAACTTAAAGATTTCAGTCTTTGTCAAGTGATATCTAGAAACATCAACCCAAACTGCAAGAAATAAGAAAAATTTATTAGAAAATTATGAGATACATTAGTCAAGAATCCAACATCTATTTTAAAGAATCACAACTAAATAACATTTGGTAGATACTAGAAACAAATGGAATGAATTAGCATAAAAGACGAGCTAGATTAACAACACCACGACAGAAAGCATTAAAACAGAGTAGCTGGCAGTGATATTGTTGCAGCATAGTAGAAAATTTCAAAACAAAATTTATGTCGTTATGAAGTTGTGTAGAAAATAAAAAACAGAACCAGCATAAAAGATATGTACAGTTGTGGTGAATTCAAAAATTAATATACTATGTTCTAAATGTTGCCCCTTCTTATCTCTCAACTCATCTCGTATTGTCTCATCACTTCACCTCAACTCGACTCCTCCTCTAACTAACTTTGTTTAAATAAATTAAGAGTTCAAATGTAACTCCAACTATTCTCTAAATAATCACTAACTTTGCATACAACTATAGACAAGTATGAGTAGTAATGCTAGGTGCAAACAGAGGTGGGTACAGCCGGAGTCGGGATAAAAACTAAACACAGATGGCTCTTACAACGGCTCTTGGATAATAGGTCTCTCAGCAAGAATAAATGTTCTCAAGGCTCTACATTCGGAACTACTAGCTCTAGTAATAGGATTGAAAATGCCGGCTCGACAGAATATCTCCAATCTACAAATTAAAACTGACTCAACAGAAATAGTGCAGATGATTCACAAAGGTCATGATTCATAAACTAATATAATTTTTGGATGCAAGCAGCTGCTCCAGAAGCTGGGGAACCCAAGGATTAGCCATAGTCGCAGGGAGAAAAACATGGTGGACTGTAGTATTTCTATTGAGTTGGTTTCAAACGGACTAAATGAATAACTTAAAACACGAGCTAGAGTAACAACATGTTGGCAAAAAACGTTAAAAAAGAGCAGGTGGCAGCAATCTTGCAGCAGAGTAGAAAATTAATGTACTATATATGTTCTAAATGTTGCGCATTTTTATTTTTATTTGAAGGCAATGCATCAGGCTCTCGCCTTACCTCGTCTTGTCTCGTAGCCTCTCCTCAACTCATTTCCTCCTCTAACCAACTTTATTTAAATAAATTAAGAGTTCAAATTTAACTCTAACTATTCTTTAAGCAATCACTATTTTTGCATATATTTATAGAAAAGAATCCAACATCTATTTTTAGAAAACACAACTAAACAACATTTGGAAGGAAATAGAAACAAACGGACTTAGTGAATAACATAAAAGACGAGTTGAAGTAACAACATATGGGCAGAAAATGTTAAAACAGAGCAGCTGGCACCAACTATTTCCTCCTCTAACCTACTTTGTTTAAAGAAATTAAGAGTTCAAATTTAACTCCAACTATTCTCCGAACAGTCACTAATTTTGCGTACAACTATATACAACATTGGTCAAAGAACTCAAGTTCCTGTAAGCATAAACTAATTCTGCAGGGACACTGAATGTGATAGATAGATATATACATGAAAACATTAAAACAGAATAGCTGGCAGTAATATTGTTGCAGCATAGTAGAAAATTTCAAAACAAAATTTATGTCGTTATGAAGTTGTGTAGAAAATAAAAAACAGAGCCAGCAGAAAAGATATGTACAGTTGCAGTTAATTCAAAAATTAATGTACTATGTTCTAAATGTTGCGCCTTCTTATCCCTCGACTCATCTCATCTTGTCTCATCACCTCACCTCAACTCGTCTCCTCCTCTAACTGACTTTGTTTAAATAAATTAAGAGTTCAAATGTAACTCCAACTATTCTCTAAATAATCACTAACTTTGCATACAACTATAGAAAAGTATGAGTAGTAATGCTAGGTGCAAACAGAGGTGGGTACTGCCAGAGTCGAGATACAAATTGAAACTGACTCAACAGAAATAGTGCAGGTGATTCACAAAGGTCATGAGTCATACACTAATATAATTTTTGGATGCAGGCAGCTGCTCCAGTGGCCGGGGAACCCAAGGATCAGCCATAGTCGCAGGGAGAAAAACAAGGTGGACTATAGTATTTCTATTGAATCGGTTTCAATCGGACTAAATGAATAACATAAAAGACGAGCTAGAGTAACAACATGTTGGCAGAAAACGTTAAAACTGAGCAGGTGGCAGCAATCTTGCAGCAGAGCAGAAAATTAATGTACAATGTATGTTCTAAATGTTGCGCCTTTTTATTTTTATTAGAAGGCAATGCATCAGTCTCTCGCCTTACCTCGTCTTGTCTCGTCGCCTCTCCTCAACTCATTTCCTCCTCTAACCAACTTTTTTTAAAGAAATTAAGAGTTCAAATTTAATTCCAACTATTCTCCGAACAGTCACTAATTTTGTGTACAACTATATACAACATTGGTCAAAGAACTCAAGTTCCTGTAAGCATAAACTAATTCTGCAGGGACATTGAATGTGATAGATATATACATGAAACAAGGCAACAATTATAAACTATAAGAATTCACTAACTTTTTGATTTATATACATAGAAAGAGGTAAACTATAGACTACACCTCAAGCTTTATAGAGGACTATAGGACATCAAGAATTATAGACTTTTTGAAGGCGACTAGAAAAAATCCTCACACAAAGTAAGATCCACCTATGCACTTAAAGGCTCCTAACAGCAAATCAAAAGTTGTCCAGATATTTCATCAATTAGAAGAGACCAAGATTCATTTTCAATATTGTATCTTTTTCTACTACACAATTAACACAATAGGAAACAAGTTTGTTATTTCATATTTCTTGTAGTTTTCTTGTGTGACTGGAAATATTTCCTTTTCACATCGAAAGACCCGTATATTCATATTTAATCACACATTGATTATGGTGTTACATTTCAACAAAATAAATTAAAAAGTTGGGTATATTGTTACTAACTTGGTTAGCTGAAAAGGTAGTGGTCATTCAGTTGAAAAGGACGATGTTATAGCTGGGTACATGTGATTGATGAGCTAGGAAGAGTTCTTTCATTTTCATCACTTCTTTCATCTCATCTTCTAAGGTAGACAAGCGATTGTTCAAGGATTTGTTTTCCTCAGTCAAGGATTTGTTCTCTTCATTCAAGGATTTGATATACTCTCGCGTTGAATGTAGCGCAGATAACAATTCAGCTTTTGAAGAAGTTCCACCTTTCAAGTCTTTTGCCTTTAATCCACCCCCAAATCCAAATATGTGGCTACGAGTTTGAGGTCCACAACATTTTTCAACAATCTCTATGGTAGGTAGAGATGGATCTACTTGAACCATTTCTTCGAGTTGAGCCTACAAAATAGATCAAAGAACATTTTCTATTATAACATACAACAATTTTAAGTAATTAACATATTTAATTTACAAAACGCACATGTTTTTCAATTGCTTCAGGTTCAACAAGCTTGTTATCTTTCTTACGAGTCTCAAAGAAAATAGTTGCCAAATCTGGTGGATTTCCATCTTTCCCGCCCTTTACATCAAAGTCAAACATGTCAAATAACACACACCTCATAAATATTACATTTAGAAAACTAATTTTATGATAATACCTTTTGATAAATTATCTCTCGAATAGGCTTGCTGCCAATATGATGAAGCATCTTCAACTTTGCTCGATTTGCTGCATTCCTAGTGCTTCTTGCCTGTATTTGTTCATAGTAAGCTTCTAGTGCAAGTACTTATAAAATGTAGATCACCAATCTTATGATCTTGAAAGTTGCTTATAAATGAAAGAAGCAACAAGTTGATCCTATGAGGATCAATGGAAATAATGAACCATAGATAGCTAGTACAATTGTGAATATGCTCTCATAATGGGGCTCAACTCTTGAAAAAATTGGTCTATACTTCATACAATGAGTTGATAAATGTGGCATTGCTAGGTTCAAGAATAATAAATTAGGCATGGATTAACTATTTGGTGCATCAAGAATACTAAGACACTACATAGTAGAAATGTTCTATACTTAGGTTTGTTTTTTAAGGTCTATTAGGTGCTAAGGAGGGAAATCAAACTGTAGAAAAGAGTAGAAAAGCAGACTATTAACTCAATAGGCATACCTGAAAATTTTCAGAAGTAAAATGTTCCTTTACTAACCATTCCCATTCTTTTTTGTCTACTCCTCTTGGGACATTCTTAAGAGACTGTTGTATAGGCTTGTCCTTCACATATTTTGCATGCAAGTATCCTCTCCATTTGTTCCATAACTCATTCATCCATCCCAAGATATGATCACAATGATCATTCATATCAACACTCTCAAATTTGTGCTACAACAATTGAAACATGAGTTGAGTTATTATTTTCAGAAAAAAAAAAAGAGGCATCATAAGCTGTACATCCTATTATATGAACAAGTGCACATTACTTTTAAAACTTCAGTTAATGAACGATATAAATCAGAATCAGGTGTCTAATGGATTCAAGATTTGTACATCAGCTGCTATATTGACAAGAACATTGATGTAGCAGTTAACACTGCAAAATCAGAATCAGGTGTATAATGGATTCAAAAGTTGTGCATTAAGTGTATATTTGTTACCTCAACGGCTACCCACATGTGATTCAACTTTTCTTGCTTAATATCATGCCACGATGATACCCCCAAGGGACAAATATTATGATCACGCACAATTTTTCCCAAATGCCTCGAAAAAAGATTGCTATTTGTTCCAACCGTTCGATTATTGTAAAAGGTAACTTTTAGCTTTTGTCCAATTTCAAGTGAAGCAACTTGTTTGCACATGCTACTTCCTCGAACTCTTCTTACCTTTGTAGGATTAGATGAACCAACAACAACATAATTTGATAAAAAAAACTATAGCAATCAAACTCAGTTCTAAAACTCAATAACATATGAATTCAAAATATCATACCTTTTTCTATTTTTTTAGAGTGGTTCATAACTTGATCAACAGATGGAGGTAATGTAACATTGGTTTGCATATCCTCTTTCTCAAGAACAATTTTTTTCATTTTTTGTATTTCATGATTAGAAGACATGTTAGAACTCAACTTTGTGCAATTAGAAGGATTTTCCATATGCTGATTATCAAAATCAGCATTCTTGTTGAAAGATCCCACCTCATATTCAGAAATTCCCAAGGAGGAGCTCAAAGATCTAGTTCTTTTCTCTAGTCCCCTTCCTATAACACATGGATTCACTTAACATGATATTAAAGTTTATCAAAAAAATTGAAAACACAGTATATTTGTAAAAAATATAACATTTTAAAAAAAATCTTACTTGTTTCAACTTCTTGGGTGTATTTCTTAACTTGATTAGTAATAGGAGATGAGGTATTAATTTGCATATTCTCTTTCTCAGGAGCCATGGAGTTCTTATGCATCATTCATATTCCTTGACTAGTGGACATGGTAGAGTTTTTATGTCCTTGTCCTTGGTCCTTCCCAATAGAACCTGAAAAAAAAAATCATACAACCAATACTTTAGCACTGTATTTTGGAGAGCAAGAAGCTGAAAATGATTGAAATCAATAGGTTCAGCCCTTTTCGTCTAAAATGATTGACATTCTGAATCTTCTCCTCCAAGACAAAATACAGAAAGTTGGAAAAGATATTTCTTGTCAATACAAATAATGATTTTGCTATGCCTTTAAGTGAAAAAAATACAAAATATCTTACTTGTTTCAATTTCTTTGATGTACCTCTTAACTAGATCACTTGATTGAGGCAATAAACTCTTAGATGGCAAACTTCCTTTCTCACCCAAAGATTTAAGCCCTCGTCCTCGTCCCTTTCCAATAGCACTAGGCGCAACAAATGTATATCTGATAGTACTCTTCATATTAGAATCGGCCTCATTTTCAGTCTTCAATGATTTCATCTTGAACCTGCAAAAAGAGCCAAAACATTAAAACTTAAACCTAAAAAACGTCTAATTATGTAGTAATAAAAGAAATTGTGTCATCATAACGTTGAATAATGAAATACTAATTCATAAAACATACTTCACCTCATTAGTTCTTTTTCTTTTCTTTTGGGAAGGACTTCCTAACTCTATAATATCATCATCCATTTGTTCCACAATCTCAAAGGAATCACGAGGTTGAGTCTTCCTCACTACTTTCCAACCTTTGTTGGAATTATCATTAGCATAAAACACTTGAGATGCTTGATTCGCTAAAATAAATGGCTCATTTATTTTCAAAAATCTACTTGGATTAACACTCACAAAATCATACTCATCCTTTTTAACTCCTTTTATTTCATCATACACATCGAACCAATTACATCGAAATAAAATCACTCTTCTATCCATGACAAATTGCAACTCAATCACATCTCTTAAAACTCCATAATAATCAAGGTTCTCACTATCTTCATCATTCTCACCCAATACAACAACACCACAATTTTGAGTCCTTAACTTGTTATCATAATCTTCTACATGAAATCTATATCCATTGATGACATAACCATTAGAACACATTGAATATTTAGTGGGACCACGTGAAAGTGAGAGTAGATCTTCCACGATCTGACTATCATCTTGTTTGTGCAATTGTGCGACCTATCAACAAGATAACATTTAATATTTTAGAATGAGTATTACAATATTAAAATATCAAATTTTGATATTTATGTTTTACTCACCCTATCTTTAAACCATTCAATAAATTGTCGGCTCCATTCTGCATCAGACAAGTGTCGAGCATTCTCATGAGTTTGTGCAAACTCTCTACAAAATTGAACTGAATCATAAGTCTCGTACTGAAAATTAACTAACCTAAAAAAATAAAATAAATGAGATGATATAAAAGAAATCTTCATACTTGAGATATGGTAAAACTTCATCACAGTTCTTCAATATGTATATATGTGCTTGTTCTAGTTCATATGATTCAAGCTCACATGGATCTTTAGCTCCTAGAGTTTTTCCAGGTTGACTAAAAATAGATAAACCACCATTTGATTGTTTTAAACCACCATCATAATTTCGTTCAGGACGATTGAATCTTGTGTCAACTCTATGCAAATACCTTGAACATAAAGTCATACATTCATTTGCAATGTAACCCTCTGCAATACAACCTTCTGGACATGCCCTATTACCAATGAGAGATTTCAAAAAATATAACCATCGCTCCACAGGATACATCCACCGATAATGAATCGGTCCAGCAATCTTAGCTTCAGTAGCTAAATGAACAGGTAAGTGCACCATGACATCAAAAAATGAAGGAGGGAAGACCTTTTCCAACTTGCAAAGTGTTATGGGTATTTGTGCTTCAAAATGCTCCAAGTTTTCAATTCTCAACTCTTTTGATCCAAGCACACTAAAAAATATAGACAATTCAATAAGAGGTTCACACACTTCTTTGGACAACATAC
>JAJOOE010015711.1:0-28826 GCA_036250405.1 Solanum raphanifolium
GGTCCATAAGCTCCAAAACACAAAAACTCACACCAAGACCAAACGAACGACCAGGTGACCGAACTGTCAGTCCCAGCAAGTCATAAATGACTTGGGGTCGCTACAGGATCGCTCTAAACGACACATAGAAGGCAAAACACAGAAATGACCAGGAGGGTCATTACACTTCTTCTTCTTCATAATTAAATATTTGTTTACTTTGCTCCTATTGAGTGGCTCACTGACACCATTGCCCATTACTTATGTTACAGATCCTGGTTTGCATTTTTACAGTCATTAATTTATGTTTATGTTATTAAGAATAAATGATAAGATGTAATAATTTTCATTTTCCTTTACATTATTATTGTTTGTTACTACGTAATTTTATATGTAAGATAATATAGTATTTTAGTTTTAATGACGGATAGGTTTTAAGTATTATTTTATAAATTCCATGGTACTATTAAATTCCCGCGCGAAGCGCGGGTAATTTTACTAGTAATGATAATAATAATACTCCCTTCGTCCACTATTGTTTGTCAGGTATACTGAAAATAGTTGTCCAAAATTAATTGTCAATTTAAACAATCAAGAAACAATTAGTCACTTTTTTCCAATTTTGCCTTTAATAATTACATAACTACTAGTTTCAAAACGTAGTCATTTTAAAGTTACAAGACTACTTTAATGTGAAAAAAGTTAGTTTTACAGTTTTCAAAAAGTACAAACCATTTTAATAATGATTGATAGTAGGGTTATATTGGTCAAATTGCACCTTATATTAAATTTTTCTTAAAGGTTGTACATGATCTTACCCTGACAAACAATAGTGGACTGAGAGAGTAATAAAGTGGTGGGTGTAATAGTATATATATAGAGACCTCAAAGTCTATATATTGATAACTAATTCACACAATTAATTATTGGCTTCAAAAAGCAAAAGTGGAGTACAATTTAGTGTTATTATACACAAGTTTGGCAATAGGGATTTTAACCCTAATTAGTGTCCTAAAGAGATCAAATGGATGGTTTTTTACAATGAAATTTAGTTCAAAGAAATGTGAGTTGCCTCCTGGTGACATGGGCTGGCCATTAGTAGGGAACATGCTTTTTTTCTTCCAAAGTTTCAAAGATGGTAATCTTGGCTCATTTGTCTCCTACTTTGTTACTAGGTAAAGTTTCTCACATAATTCTTCTACATAAAATGCTTGCAATTTTCCATACATGAGAAAATGGTTTATTATTAATATTGATTGAAGTAGTGAGAAAAGAAAAAAAATTAATATTTTCATACGAATAAATTAGGAAATTTCTCGCTATCTCAGTGAGAATCTGTTTTCAATCATATTTTTTTTCCTCTAGTCCATTAATCTCTTGAACTATAAACTAAACACTTTTCTTTTTGTAGGTTTGGGGAGGGAGGGATGTACAAGGCATTCATGTTTGGTAAGCCAAGCATTATCATCACAAAAGTTGAAACAAGTAGACAAATATTTATGGATGATGATAATTTTGATAGAGGTATGCCAAAGTATATCTTAAAAATACTAGGACAAGTTCAAGTTGGTGGATTTACAAAAGAAGAAAGCAAGCGTCTACATAGACTAACAACACCAATAAAAAGTGACATATCATTATCATCAAACTACTTTGATTTTGCAAATGAAATTGTGAAAAATTCATTTGAGAAATTGGTTGCCATGGAAGAACCAATTGATATCCTCTTAGCAATGAAAAGGCCAACATTTGAAGTGTTAATGAGAGTTCTTATAGGTGATGGAGTTGATCATGATTTGGTTGATGTTCTCTTTGAAGAGACTATTTATCTTATTCGTGGTTGTCATGGTTTGCCCTTTAATATACCAGGATCTTCTTACAATAGGGGATTGAAGGTAAGAAAATATTCTTATTATAAATTGCTTCTAGCTAGATCTGATATACGTCTCGTTAAAAAAGTGGTACTACTGGAAATTCATTGTTATTCCACTGAAAAATGTTTAGTGGCATCTATTTTCATAGATATTTTGATTGAATCGGCAGGAAAAATAATAATAATGTTTTCATACGAAAAAATTAGGAAGTTTCTCATTATTTCAATGAGAAGCAGTTTCCATATGTATTTTCACAGTGAGCTAATTACATAGTACAAAATTCTTACTGATTTGCGGTGGAGAAAACTTCTATTGTGGTTCCTATCTACTCTCATCATCTAACAAATAGAGCATATTTATCATTTTTTGTTAACCAACTTATATTTACTTAATTTTAAAAAAAATTATCTTAAAATCAATTGTTAAAATTATTATTTTTCAAAAATATCACGTGACTTTAAAAGATAACTTCCCCTTTTTTTAGTTGGGTTGGATCTTGAGGGGCGAAAAAATGGGTGAGATACTTTTTAAAGCCAAATGACATTTTTGAAATTAAAAAAACTAATTTTAGGATTTTTTTTAATTCAATAAATGAGAGTTTTTTAACGAGAAGTGTAGATATATGCAGGTTGGAGAATGAAACTCTCACCACAAGATTATGTTACGTTCCAAATAAAAATCCAAATACATGGTAAAGTGTTCAAAACTTTGAAAATACTTTTGCATGTGCTCTTAAATATCTATTAGGTAGTTAAGTAAACCACATAAAATATGTCATTTTATTTAATCAATCGACATCAATTGAAACATGTTTGACGTATTACGTCTTTTTAAGTCTAATATTAATGTGTATAACTAAAACAGATGACATATTTTTATTGATTAACTTATTTATATAATTAGTACTCCCTCTGTCTCTAATTATTTGTCTATTTTTGAATTGACAGACCTATTAAGAAAACAATAATTGACATAGTGAGTTTACCATTTGACCCCTATTAATTATGAAGTGGATAAATTAAAAATTTAAGATTTTCAAGAAGTTCTACTTTTTTCAAAGTAATTAATTGAGGGTATAATATGTAAAAATTTGTCATTTCTTGATTTGTCAAAATGGACAAGTAATTAGGGACAACTAAAAAAGGAAATGTGGACAAGTAATTAAGGAAACATACAACTTTTTTTTCTAAAATTTAAATCGAAAGTATCTAATAAAATCTTTTTATCATATGTTCAGATGTTTAATTGAAGCAAAAGCAGCAATCTAAATATCTAAATGAAATTGACTAACAAATTTAAGAGATTATTAAACATTTACATTTAATGCATGTTAATTTTCAGGCTAGAGGAGCAATGGCTAAGATATATCAACATATATTAGATGAAAGAAAAGTGATGATTGGGAAAAACAAAACAAGGGGAAAGTCTAACATTTTACTAGATATGATGTTAGACACTCAAGATGATGATGAACAAGGAAAAGGATTCAATGATGAGAAGATCATTGCAATGCTTGTTTCTTATACATTTGCTGGTTTTGAATCTGTTGGTTTGGTTGCATCAACAGCCATTATGTATCTACAAAAATATCCTCACTTCTTGAACAAAGCTAAAGTATACCTATATATTCATCACTATTTTTATTGTTCTTTTTTAAGGTTGTGTTCGATACGAATAAAAATATTTTTCAATTTTCTGGAATTAGAAAAAATAAGTTTCATGATTACGTCTTTCTTACTCTGTCACACCTACTCATATAGCTCATCTTCACACCCACTCCTGTAGACCCAACCCCCACCTCCATGTCTCCGTCTCCAATAGTATTTGTCTAGATTATATATAAATTTTTATTTATTTATATACTAAACACAAGAAAATAGATAGAAAATTCGCTTATTTTTTTTGAAAAATATTTTTCTCCGTATTGAACACACCCTAATTCTTGTTGTAGGGGTAGTTTAGTCTTTTAACGTTTAAAAAAAAAAAAAGTTAAATCATGCCTAATATATGTCTTGACAAATTTTCTATTTTTACAGGAGGAACAAGAGGATATAGTAAAGAGAAGATCATCTTCAAATGAAGGCCTTAATTTCCATGAGATTAAACAGATGAAGTATCTTAGTAACGTAAGAGTTGAATTTTTTTTTTTTTTTTTTGTAAGGTTCAAAATAAAATAATTTTGGACAAATTAACATGCATTAATTATTCTTATATCTCTTTTTTTCAAAATTGAAAGGTAATTAATGAATCGTTACGTATTGCTATGGCCAAAACAATATTCTTTAGAGAGGCAAGAACTACTATTAACATAAACGGTTAGTACTCTGCCTTAACTTTTTTTCTACTTATTTTATATGAATAAATTTCTCAAATAGTTACTTAATTTTACGAATTTATCTACTAAAATCACTTCATTTATTCAGTAGTAAACATAAAAAAATACTTGACTGTTTCTTCTTTTTTTCGAAAGGTCTTTAAGTGTGAATATCTTTTATAGTACTCTCTGTCTTAATTTATGTAGATTATCTTACTAGATATACATTTTAAAAAAACTAATGAAGATTTTTGTAATTTATGATGTAAAACAAATTTTAGATATTTTTGTAGTTATAAATTGTTTTATTAAAAATAAAAGGAAAATTTAAAAGTGAAATTGTTTTCTAACTACATAAAGGTGACATTCTTTTTTAAGATAAACTAAAAGTAAAGTGTGTCATATAAATTGAGATGTTTTACCCCTTGAAACTCATCTTAAATCCAATGACCTATTTTGGTTTGGGGCGGGGGGACTTACACTTCCTCTAGTCAATATTAAGTGAATTATTCAGATTTTTTCATAATTTAAAATAAATGAATTATTCAAAATTCAAGAGAATTGTAGAGATTTTTTTTCTATATTTACCTTCATTTGATGAAGATTTTAACTTTTTTACGTTTTCTAGAAGAACTTTAATTTATATCCTTAAATATTTTCCTTAAAGGTTGTGTTGTATCTGACAATTCATTTAATATGGACCAGAGAAAATATGTCAAATATTTAAAGTGGACTTTTCTAGGGCCTTGTGCATTTTTTGGCATGAGACTTTTCTGGGGAAATGAAAGAATTATGTGACTTTGGTTTTATTACAAAACAAAGAAAAATAATTTTAGTAGGAAATATTCTTAGAGTAACCATTTAAAATTTTTACCAACTTGAGCCTCTTATAAATCTTGTGCAGGGTATACCATACCAAGGGGTGGAAGTTTTTGACATTTTCATGGAATTATCATTTCGATCCTCATACTTATGTGAGACCTAAGGAATTTAATCCTTCAAGATGGGATGTAAGTGACATGTCTTAATTGTTGTTTATGAATTTCTCCATTTACGATACATTTGATTGCTGGTTAGAATTATACATTTGTTAGTAATATAAGAACTATTATGCAACATTTGTTATACAAGATTGTAAACTAGTCGTCAGATAGTATACTTGACATGTTGAATTTTATACATAACAACTAAATGCTACAATAATAATATTCGGTATGCTAATTTTTAATACGTGAATAATTCACTTCCTTATCAGCAATCAAATAACCTATTAGTCAATATTAATGTAATTAATTATATTATACATAAATGATTTAATTTCCAAAGATGTTTAAGTATAATGTGACAAATTCTACAGGATCTTGAACCCAGGCCAGCCTCCTTTCTTCCCTTTGGAGTTGGCCCCAAAATGTGTCCAGGAGCCAATTTGGCCAGGCTTGAGGTTTCAGTAATTCTTCATTACTTTCTTCTTTACTATAGGTATTCATCCTTCATCACCTAATATTTACAATTCTTTCTGTTTTAATTTTGTTTGTCTGATTTTGATTTGACACGAAATTTAAGAAAGTAAATACTCCCTCTATTTCACAAAGAATGACCTCCTTTCCTTTTTAGTCAGTTTCAAAAAGAATGACCTCTTTCCTTTTTTGGTAACATTTTACTTTTTGCTTTCCACGTGGCATGTTTAAGACCACAAGATTCAAAAGTCTTATTTATTTACTTAAACTCCGTGTCAAGTCAAACCAGGTCATTCTTTATGAAACGGAGAGAGTAATAGTTTTGAATATCTTAAACAAATGATGACATGTAGAATGTACTAAAATGTTATGTGTATGTTTGGTATGGAGGAAAGTATTTTTTGGAAAATGTTTTTTCTTTCATATTTGGTTGGACAAAATTTTTGAAACTATCTCCTCTAGAAAAATAAATTCATTAAAAATGAGGAAAAAAACTTCCTTAATGAAAGAGGAAAAACAAGTTTTATAAGTAACATTCTATGTTTATTGATATATTTTCCCGTCCCATCCACCCAACGCTCCTTGCCTCTTGAGTCTTGACCATCCCACCGAGGCCCCATTCCCCACCGGCTATCTTCACCCATTATTCTAGTGTTTTTTGCTAAAAAACATTTAAATGTTATTTAATACTTTCTCTGTCTCAATTTATGTGACTTACTTTCATTTTTAGTTAGTTTCAAAAAGAATGACACATTTCTATATTAAGTAACAATTTAACTATAAAATATATATTTTACCCTTAATGAAATGATTTACAGTCACACAAATTTCTATCATTTATTTTGTACCACAAGTTCTAAAAGTCTTCTTTTCTTTCTTAAATTTTGTGCCGAGTCAAACTACCTCACATAAAATGGGAAGGAGAGAGTAATATTTTGTTGCTAACTTACCAAACATTAGAAAATAAGTAAGAAACCAACTTGTTTTCTTCGAGAAAACATTTCTTAGATAAATTTCCATTAAAAATATTTTCTTTCATACCAAAGAGTACACCCTTAATCTTATGGTCTTAAACATATCAGTACTAATAATATTTTCTATCAAATGATATTTCAATTTAATTGTTACTATATGATGCTGGGTGGAGCAAGTTAATCTAGAGAGCAAAATCGAACCTCCTAGAAATTGTTTTGTGAGATTCAAGAAGCTCTAAGGATATCATATCATATCTTATGAATATGAATGACAATATCATCATTTTCCATTTGCATTGCTCTTTATTATGTGGATTCCATGTGTATGACCTTTTTTTATGCAAGCCATCGTTGAAAATAATTAAGTTAAATGTTTTGATTTATATATTTTGTGTTATTCATTTGTCCATCTCCCTCTTCCATTCTCTTTTGTACCATATGATATTATCAATATTTTTATCTAGGATTTCAGTCATTGTATTTTAATTTTAAAAAATTCTTTCATTAATGCACATTTAACTAGTATTTGACAACTCATGTCGTTTAAAGAGTTTCAAAGACCACAATTTTCTTTGATACACCAAACTTTAATAATATAATTAGATAAATTTATCATTTTTAGTGGTTATCGAAAAATAACCACTAAAATTGAACATCAACATATTGATCTTTATGAGAACATGCAGGTTCAAATTTACAGAAATCATAATCGAATGATGTAAAAATAATAGGCACAAAAGATCATGAAATATTCAGATTCACAAATCAACTCCAACTTTTTTTTTATATACACAATCCAAGTCATCGGGTCGTGGGGACACCTACTGTGACACCTAGATAGAAAAATCTTTACCACATGATTTAAAACTGATAATGTGGAAGTAACAAAATATCAACTTATCACCTTGTTTAAATACAAAATTACTCTCATCCTTAATTAAAATAAAATACTTTGGTACAATATACAGAACCCTCCCTAGGAATTAATCTAAACAAATACAACAACTTCTAGAGACACAATATCTAAAAATAAGACACAACTTCCATCATAAGGAAAAGAGGAGTAGAAGTTGTCAGAGAACATCATCGTCTTCGCCTAAAAAACATAACTGATCTTGCAATCAGACTATGCCAAATGACATAGTAAGAGTAGTATTATTACAATAGCATATATTGATAGGCAACACCGGTCGATCCGAATCCACCAGATAATAATGTAAATAGTCAAAAGAAATACGAAAAAGGTTCAAAATTGCCCCTGAACTATGCGAAATAGACCACTTATACCCTTCGTTACATTTTGGGATCAAAAATGCCCTTGCTGTTATCCTAAGAGACCACAAATACCCTCAAGAGTTAACACCCTAAATTTTTAGTGACATGGCAAGCCACGTGGGACTAATCCTTCCACCTAAGCGTTGTCAACTAGGATTCACTACAAAAGAACTAAACCTTTAGCGGCGACAACAGTCGCCACAAAATCCCAGAAAATCATCACTAAAGGTTTTTTAACAATAAATTCTGATTTGTGTGTTTTTTCTTCATTGTTTTTAAAAAACCAAAAATGATATCGATTAAGGAGGAGTTTGAAGACACTATATATTTTATTTTTATATCATATGTAAATGTATAAAATGTACAATGATGCATTATGTAGTAGGAGATTTGAATCGAGAAGTAATTTTGATGATTTTTGTAATAATATTGGATGTTTTTAATGTTAATAGTCCAAGTTATTTATTTTAGAATATTAGGTTGCAACCGAAAAATAATTATCATATTATTTTGTTGAAAAAATAGGTTTTACTAGCGAATGGTTGTTGCAGCGTTAATCGCCACTAAAAATCGATCATAACCTTTAGTGGCAATATTTCGGGATTTTGTGGCGACTGTTGTTGCCGCTAAAGGTCTAGTTCTTTTGTAGTGAATCTTCGTTGACAACGCTTAGATGGAAGGATTAGTCCCACGTGGCTTGCCATGTCACTAAAAATTTGGGGTGTTAGCTCTTGAGAGTATTTGTGGTCTCTTAGGATAATGGCAGGGACATTTTTTATCCAAAAATATAACAAAGGGTATAAGTGATCTATTTCGCATAGTTTAGGAGCAATTTTGACCCTTTTTCGGAAGAAATATACAACTTGAAGTTATACAACCTTAAACCTTTAACCAAAACCCTTACTATCAAGTAATACTAAATCTGAACTTCTACACTCTGTCTCAAACTATCTTACCTCATCCCGCTACCAACTCCACCATTAAGAACCATCCCCCCTCTTATCTTGTCATAACCTAACCTCTCTATCATATGAAGGCTTTCTGAACCTGCTTATATATTCTATCAGACATAGTCTTACCTTATCGATTTTATTCTTGAATTCAAGCTTACCAATAATATCTATTATTAATCGGTTTGTCACCTCTCCAAAAATACCCTACCAATGCTCTGGCCCTTGGCTCTCATCCAAGTTAGTGGACCACCCACAAAATTCTTACTTATCCCTTAGATTTAACTCACCTCCGGTGCAACACACTCCCGCAAGTAATCCGGACCATCCAAAGATCCCTAATACGTCATTTACGGTGTTTAACATACAATTTCGGTCCACACAAGAACCATCCATCATTTAACACACCGATTTGGCCACTCGTGGACCAACATGGGGTGAACACACAATAATAAATAAACCTGATTCACTCATGAAATCACACACAAAAGAATAATTAAACATGTATTAGGTGTGGTACCCGAGCCATTCAATATAGAATATGTACCAGCGTTGAGTCGATCAATATAGAACATGTACCAGCGTGGTATCCGAGTTGATCAATATAGAACATGTACCAGCATGCATGGTACCCAAGCCAATCAATAAATATCTCATGCCAAGTGTGGTATCAAAACCAACCATTTATTTGTACCAGGCGTGGTACCCGAGCCAATAAATAAAATGTACTAGGTGTGATACTCGAGCCAACCGAGAATCAAAAACATCACACAATCACAACCACAAAAAACACAACTACACTTGTAAAACCACAAATAATTAAGACCATTTCATTACATGAGATTGACAACAAGATATCATTTTACATTCGTCCCTTTTCACTTACTTATTATACGGATAATACTAGTGAAATAGTTCATATACACACATAACGTAAATTGAGAAACAAACTCGACCACCACCTACCTTATCAATCTTGAACCCACCTCAGAGAACAATACCCCTTGCTAGTCATGGAGTCAACATTACCTACTACAGTAGTTCCTCATCCTATACAACAATAAACAATACGTTTTATCAACCTAGACTCCATTCCTGAAGGTCTTAGCAAGAAATCTCTCGTCAATTTAAACGTATTATATTTTCAGAAACAAGTCTAACTAGTTGGTTAAGTCTAGCCTACTTGGACTCCGGTCCAAGCAATTATCGAAGAAATCTGAACATGAACTTTTGGCTCCATTAGGACGAACATGAACTTGGAGCAATAGTGGCTTGACAACCGCTACAATGATGGCGTTATGGTGGGGTTACATCAACCTGGATCAAATTCAAATTTTAAATTTTCGTCGTGTCACCCCGATTAAATTTGATAGCATATTTCAAAAAAAAATTGAGATTCCACACGAGGTGTTTTTTGAATAATGATGGAACAAATTGTTAGGGATTGCAATGGAGCGGTGTAGGGCGGGGGGTGCGGGTTGAGCTTAACCCGCAAAATTTTTAATCCACCCCGCCCCCGCATAGCAACTCTTTTCACTTTTAACCCACCCCACCCCGCCCCGCATGAATCCGCCCCGCATAATTTTTTTAATATTTTCTTTTTCTAGTTATGTTTGATACTAAAAATAAAATTCATAAAAATAAATTCATTTTTTCATTAAGTTGTATTAATTTAATAGGATAGTGACTTAAAATTTTATTTTTTAAAGGTCAATTAGGAAACATGTAAGAAATTGTATTATTTTTTATTGAACCATTTTCATTTATTATCTTGAATATTTTAGTAGCCTTAATGAAATTATCTTAATAAATAATGCTCTATCACTCTTCTAACATGTAAAAAGTTAAAATTAAGTTTGAACCCACATAAAATCACATCTATCCGCAACCCGCCCCGCCCCACATTAATTTAAAAAAAACCCACTTCAATCCGCCTGCATCCGACCCATCCCACACAACCTTAAACCCGCCCCGCCCCGCATAGCCTTAAACCCACCCTGCCCCGCATCCGCCCCGCCCCATTGCCATCCCTACAAATGGTTATACCTAGGGAGAGAAAATTAAGAGAGAGAAAGGGAGAGAGTGAGAGAAAAAGGAGAAGGAGGAATGAGAGTGAGAATCTGCTAGGGAAAAGGAAACCCTAGTTGGGTTATGTAATTTTTTAAAGGTTTTCTTACGTAATTGTACAGGTAATAAGAAAAAATCAATAAAAATAACCATATGTATATGTAATGTACCGATATTATATAAATAGTATAAAATCGTATATCTATAATGTATAACTATATATCAAAGATGTATATAAATCCATATGTGTTGTTTATACATATTTATACATTACAACCATTCATCTTCCTCAACGAGCTGAAGTTTTTTTCTAAAAAAGAATTCTTCTTACTTTCTAAACATTATTATTTCTCCTTTTTCTTTTTATGTTTCCATGTAAAATATCAAGCATAGATCAATCACGAAAATTTTAAGATTATTTTCTTTTTATTTTTATGTTTCAATTAATCGTATTTGAGAAAAAATAAACACATTAAATTCTTCAAGAAATGAGAATGAAATAAAAATGAAAGGGAGGAGGAGGGGATATGCATGCACTTCGTTGGTATCAAAAGTGGTCGAATGACCACTTTAAGCAATAAATGATAATTGAGTTTTTTTTTTTCTGATTAAAAAAATTGATCTAATGAATATTTTATCCATTTTTTACCGTTTTGAACTATACTTGGGTGAGTAGCTGTACTAGCTATGTCTGCTTAGTTGGGTAGTTTTTTGAGAGAAAAAATCGTGAAAGACTAAAAGTATAGGTGTATGTCGTTCAGCGAGACTTTTTCTATTTACATTACATTGCTATTTTTTTCATTTTTCGTATTGGAGTTCGGGGGCAATTATACAGTTTAGGTTGATGTCATTAAATGCACAACTCTTTAATTGATACGAGTATTTAACGCAATAATGTAACCAATTACATTAATTTACGAAATTTATGTTATTGATTTGCCATAGAATTATGAATGAGATATCAATAAAAATCTATCCCAAAAAAAATTCAAAAACAAAATCTGACGATTTTTATTTACCCTATTGACATCCTTTTCTTTTTGTTTGTTGGGGGTTGTGGATTGAAGTATCAAAGTAAGTTTATTATTGTGGTGTATCAACTATGTCAACCATTCATGTTCTAATACAACATTCCAAAATCTGAAATGCAAAGAACAATTACATAGAATGTGTAATTGACAGTATCATGATACCTTTTCGATATGATGTATCATTATACCTTTTCGATAAATGATGTATCATGATACATTTTCGATACATTACATCATGATACCTTTCTGATACATTACATCATGATACATATTCAATACCTTACATCATGATACCTTTATGATACATTACATAATGATACATTTTCAATACATGATGGATACATTACATAATGATACATTTTCGATACATGATGTATCATGATACCTTTCAATACATGATGTATCATAATATCTTTTAGATTCATGTATCATGATATAGTGGATATGTTAAAGAAATCATATACCTCTTTGATACATTATGTTTGGACGACTTCCCTTGGACAACAGTCTTGCCATTGAAAGAAGAAATATATAGATACATTTATCGTTAATTAAAATCTTCACTTGATATGGATAATCACACAAGCACAAATTTAGAAAAATCTCTAATTTGAGCTAGTAATGATTAAAAGTAAATTGTGCTATGGAGTCACATCATGAGGGATAAATACATATCGTATAGGTTAGAGAAAAATAATTAGTCAAATACAATTTCTAATTATGCGTGAAATAGGGAATTGGGTATAACCGTACAAATTTGCTATTAAAATAATATTATAGCTTTGTAGGTAAAATTATGCAAAATATCAGCCAATAAAATTTACTTACCATCTTTTTAGCCAATTACTTTAAAGATTACCTAAAATGGCCATTTGGCCCACATTATGTCTTCTTCTTCTGCTGCTGCTGCTTCCTCCTCCTCCTTCATCTTCTTCTCCTTTTGCATCGTCCTTCATCATCATCATCATCGTCGTCTCTTCTTCTTCTTCTATAAAATTCGACATATCGCAAGCGTGACTTATTTTGAGCAAATTATATATGAAAAAATTCAAAACATTGAGAGGAATTCATATTTAAAATTTGGTACTGTTTAGAGTAGATTTTGAGTTGATCGGAATTGAATAGTCAGCGTATACTTCATGTATAGCTAATGTATACTTCATGAATAGTTAAACTATATTCAACTTCTTGAATGTATCATAATGTATAGTTAGTGTATAACTTATGTATATGTAAGATAAGATATATTCAACTTTTTGAGTGTTTCATAATGTATAGTTAGCGTATATTTTTGTGACTTTTGACTATTTTTCATGTAAATACAACATGACTATATTTATTTTAAATTAATTACTTTATTGTATATGCTTGAAACTATTCCATTATTTTAAAGTAGAATTTTAAGAAGTAATATAAGACTTATGTTTACCTAGTTATATAAATTTTCCTAATATTTTCTTCGCATAAATTTTCCTAAAACAAAAGACAAAAGGCCAAATTAATACCTAGCCAAGATCAAGTAAATGGGCCACTTGGGTTATTATCGGTGACTAGTTGGGCTCTTGTGGCTCCAACAACTATATGGAGTTGGAAGTATAAAATAGCCTCATATCACATGTCTCTTAAAGATGTTAGGGGTTGTTGGGTAGATGGTTAGAGTCACGTAGGTATTTGTAATAAGTGATTAGCTATGGAGAAATTTATGCATTATTTCATGCAGTTACTAGTTATTCATATATTAGTTATTCCACATTATATCATGCATAAAATACTATATAGATTTACTCATAACATATATGTGTATTACTTATGTTGGTTTCTAAATTGTCAACCAAACGTCGTATTAATCTGATACATGAATAACTTATTACCTATCTATCTACTAAACATTGTATATAAGTTATACGAAAATTAATACATAAATAATTTTTTTCTTATCCAACTACCAAACGAGCCATTAGTTATTGAATAAAAGAAGAGTTAAAAATGTATCTCAGATGTGATTTATAAGAGAGTTTGGATTATATACCTAAAGAATTATTGAGAGAAGAGTTTGAAAAATTTCGTAATTTTCTTTATTTAAATTGGTTAGCATGTATATATCAACAACCTCAAAAATTATTAATCGAGAAAGAAATAATATTGTTTTTAATCCCTTGAGACGATGTGTTAGCCTACAATGGTTATCCTTATAGATCACTATGTATTTTTGTTAAACGTTCAAGTTTTTCATTTATTTGACACTTTGTAAGATAACTTACAATTTTTGTAAGTTCTTTTATTTCAACTTTTGTCATCAATCTTCTTTATTTTTGTATCAATCAAATCTTCATGTAAATTTCCTTTCAAGGTGTACAAATCATGTTTTTTCTATCCCCTATAATTTCCTTTCAAGGCGTACAAATCATGTTTTCTATCCCCCCTATAATTTCCTTCCAAGGCGTATAAAGCTTTACAACCTATTAGATGTACTTATCGCTTTTGACTTATAAATACTTGAATCCATAAGTTAAAGAATTTTAACTTAAGACATAACTTTCTCAACTTTATAATTTTTGAATTATTTTCAAGCAATATTGGCCTATGTATCCACGTAGTGTTTTACTAATTGTATATATTGAGAGAAATATTCCGATAAATCTCAGCTACTATAGGTATTTAATTTGTTCTGGTGAAAGAATGCAAATATTTAATAAACTAGTCAAGATACACACAAATATCTCTTGACGTAACTTATATTTAAAGAAAAATTGCATAAATACATAACTTTTTAGGAAAATTTACATAAATATACTATAATAAACAAATATTTACCATTTATAGCAATAACATTTTTTTTTCACTTGATCACTTTTAATACATGTATAATACAGTTTTAATACATATTACAAAGAACAATTTATTATTCACACATAATACAAGTTTTATTGATGGATAATACATTTATCACACATTTTAATACACTTATAATATAATGTGTCAACTTCTTACCAAACAAACACATTATATTTTTAAAAAAAAGTTATAATACATATATATTGCATACTTAATTCACTTTTAATACATATTGCAGATTTAACATACTATTGTTATGTATTGTTATAAATGGTAATAAATAAAAAGTATCGCTAAAATCAGTAATTATTTATTAAAAGACATCCATCCAAGTAATTTTTCCTTTTATCATAATATCTAAAAATTTCTACCATTTAAAAAAAATTACAAAAATCACCTTTTTCCCTTTCTCTCTCCTAATCTCGGATACATCCCTCCCATTATAAATCATGTTCATAGTTATGACTTATGAATTATGTAACTGATACATAATTATGACAAATTTCATTATATTTAAGTATCTGATACATACACCCGTTGTTATTGATCTGAAAGGCTATGTACCTGGAGACCAATGTATCCGACAATAGAGTAGAGATCAATGTATCCGACAACAGAGGAATGTATTTGTTGCAACAGAATCTTAAGTAATGTCTACGACAATATAGGAATGTATTCGACGCAACAAAATCTTGAGTAATGTATTGTTTGCAATGTATTCGACAACAAAACAATGTATCCGTGAGCGATGAAAAATAAAAGACTTTTGTAATTGAAGAAACTTTTGAAATAGGATGTAATTAGCCTCCAAATGTATGAGATTTCTATAAGTGTTTTTTTCACAATTTTTTTTCTTGAAATCCCAAATTAATTATAGTAGTAGTCAAGACAAGGAAATTTAATAAAAGCACCCATTCCCTCCACGGGACGGTAAGTTGAATTAGATGTGAATATGGTCTACAAAAATTTAATGCAATCTCTATTAAAAGAGTGTATCATTGACCAACTTTTTCCACCCAACATTTGCTGTTTTTGAAAACATAACAAATATTTAATTCATATTATATTCGATTGCATGGCCAAACTCATGAATGAAAGAAAAAATAAATCAAACTTTGTTCTGAAATGGCAGCCTTAATGAACATATGTTGTTGTTATTACACTACATACCTAACATATATACTGTATATGCTGTGTATAGACATATATATTATTTTATAAAATATATCAAACATGTGTTATGTATTTACTATTTATAGCTATATTTTTAAATTATATTTTATTCTGTCTAGCATCTCTTCCTAATTTTACTTGCCTCTCCCCTCTCTCGCCTCTCTCTTTTTCTCTTGTATTTATGTATTTTTAACTCTTTTTCTAATTGTATTTTTATATTAGAATGAAGGAATACAAGTGATACAAGAGCAAATTTCTCTATATTTTTTACAATTCCGTTTCATTTTACGTAATACCGTTTGACTTGGCACGATATTTAGAAAAAGGGAAGATTATTGAATTTGTGATCTAAAATAATCCTTAAATTTTTGTGTGCTTGTAAATATATCATTTGATCAAGAGTAAAAAGAGAATTTTGAAGTTAAATTGTTTCTAATTATAGTTATAGTATGGTGACATTCTTTTTTTTGGGATAGACTAAAAAGAAAAAGGTGGCACATCAAATGGGACGAAGGAAGTATTTTTCTATAGCTTTGTATATACCTGAACTCTATTCGTCGATACAACCTAAATGTGCACTGAATACAAGTGAAATTAGAGTGAATGAATACATGTAAAAAAATGAATATAGTCTCTTGTATTTTTCAACATGTAAAACAATGAATATATTCAAATCTTAACTCATTTTAAGAGAATCCCCAATTGAGCCTAATTTAATCTCCAATTTCAACATGCTTTAAGACTCCTTATTTGCATTGATGTAATGTATGTTCCTATATTGATGATATTAATTACTATCTATTTTATATCTTTTAGGATTTATCTATCCATTTGTAACTTCTTTTTTTAAATTTTCTTGAGTTGAAATTCAAATTGTGGATATAAACTTAAATAACAATATATTAAAATCATTGAGATTAAGCGGGTCAAATTGAGCGGGTAAAGACTCAACCCGTTTTTAAGCCCATTTGAGTCCAACTCATTTGAGCCCAAAGTAAACTTGAGCGAATCAGGACCCAACCTTTTCAGCCCATTAAGTATCTTTAATTTCAACTCAATCCGCCCATTTGACACCCTACTATCAACCATCTTGTTTTCGTTAAATAAGCAAAATATTTAAGTCTTTCTTCCCACTCTCACACAGAGCCACCACAGTAAAAGATAAATTTTCCTTTTAGCGGTATAGTATTTATTATCGTAAAACTTTTTTTATAGTAATTGAGTTAATATCATTGCATTCAGAGTAACTAAAACTTTTAACAACATTTATATAAAGTGATCATTATCAGTACTCATATTTATTATTGTTGTTAAATATAATATAGTGATAAATATTTTATTAATACTAAATAATTAACAAAAAATCATTTATTTGTTACAGCAGCAATTCTAAAAAAAGAAGTAATAACTTTCAACTAGCGCAAAAAGATAAAGAACTTAAGTAGCCAAAAAAACTTTATGCCAAAAATTATTATTGCTTTTTAACAACATTTCTTCATCATAACAATGACCATACCAAAATTTACCAACTTGGGATTATTGCTAATCCCAAAGCACTACAAAATGTTAAAACATGATTAATGTTGGTGGTGTTGCAATAATTCTGCTTGAAAGGTTTATATTTGACTATTTTCTTGACTTACATTAACTTTGTTCAGTCTCTTTCCATCTACTTTTCCCTTTTAATAAAACTCTAGGTAGTCTTCTAATAACTTTATTTTTCTTCTTTTTCTATTAAAAAAAAAAAAAAAAACTTTGATGGGATACATGAAAATATCTAGTCTTTAATTAATGTCCCACAAGTTCTAGTTGCAAAGACAAAGAATATCACTTTTTCATACATAAAGTCAATCTTTGACCATATTATAGAAAGATTTCCCTTTCAACTTTTGCCGGCATACACCTACTTATACACCAAGCACTTGGTGTACATACTAACAATATTCGAAGGGTGGTCTGATGTAAATCCTTCGCATGAAAATTATATAATATATAAAGGTTAGATAATAGTAATTATATAGGATCCAATTTTGTATATTTTTAATATAATTGAAAAGAAAATTTACACACTTTTTATTAAATTCCTTGTTCCACTATTAATTCTCGTAGGATAATCCTTTGCCTCTATATACCAATCATTTAGGAGACCTCATAGCTATTTTACTTCTAGAAGCTCACTAGTGATGAATAATGAGGATCATCGGATCAAGGGTATGAAGGTTATAATATAAAGTTGGAGGTCTTATTTTGAAAACATTCAAGAAATTAGATCCCTAAATATACCCCTACTCCCATGAGGTGGAATTTCTCTTTTGGTTAATTATATTGAGACCGAGGTAGTTTACCTATTGATAGTTGGTAAATGAACGGATTAGATCAAATTTGGGTGCATAATATATTACTTGTCTATTTATGGTCCAAATTGACACCTAAATGTCACTATAATTTAGTGACAATATATTTTCCCTTTTAGCGATAATACTTTATAGTAATTAAGTTAATTTCATTATATTTAGGGTTGTTGAAGTCTTTAGTGATATTTATTTAGAGTGTTGACTATAAATACACATCTTTATTATGCTGCTAAATATAATGTATATAGCGGCGATTATATTATTGCCGCTAAATCCCTCATTTGTCGTAGTGTATGTAAAAAAAAATTATTTCTCACTCAATGTCGTAGTAATTGGGTTTAAGTAATTATATGTATGGATAGTTTAAATATCTTGATTGGGTGCATGCTTTTATACCATTGGAGCAAATATATATAATGGAGATTCCGTTTTCACTGTTTTGGCTAGTAGTTAGTAATATAAAATACATATTTATCATATAAAATTGAAAAGAAAAGAAATCATGAACTTTTTGTAAGTAGACAAGTTTATAGTTAGTTATGGCCTAATAGTAACCTTTTTTTAGCTTGTTAACTTTTCTCTGTTTGCTTTTTTTCTTCTTTAAAAGTTGTTAATAGAAAGGAGGAAGGGGGTTAAGTGCCTAAATGGGGATAGGGTATTTGATTAGGGTATCCTATGACCCATAATTTAACAATTTCTTTTATGATATAATCATAGCCGAATTCAAGATGATGTTTTATGAGTTTAACATTTAAGATTCTTAGCATTAAATTCATTATAGTTATTATAATTATAATTTTGTGAATTTCTACGTATAAATTTATACTCAACGTTGAAAGTACTGAGTCTAAATGAACCGGATATAAGCATTGTGCATCTGTCTCTAGATATAATCATCTGGTATCCGATATTCACCGGTCTAGCTAATTCATATTCATATTATATAAGATCGACCATTGAAAGGAAAAAATTTCCTTATCAGGGTCTCATCTACTCTCATGGCTCAAATTTATCTCACGATAATCCTTAGCCGTATATAGTTAGAAAATAATAATGTTTGTTCCATAAAATGACAACATTTTCATTATTTGAGACATATTTAGGTTTGCGTGAAGATGACTTTTTCTTGTTTACCATATATCATGATAACGCGGTTTACTTAAGTCAATTATGGTATCATTAATCAACTTTTTTCCAACATATATCCCAAAGGTAAAAATTGGAAAGTAGTATTAGTAGAAAAAAGATTCTAAAAAATAATGAGTGTCTGGGTTTTTAACTAAATTAAATTATGCATTTTGTTTTATGCAAATGAATTTCATCACTAAAAAATACTATAATTACATTATTGCATGTTAAAATATTGTATGATATTAAAAATAATTTTATCTTTAAAGCTCGAACTCGAAATATTAACGTAAGGCACCAAGTAGAACATTATCATTCCCTTTGCTATAAGACATCATTTTAATGAAGTGAGAAAACGTGGACCTATAATTGTGTTTTCCCTACCGCACAAGAAAATAATTTTGCCTTTATGGACCGCATCTATAAATCATACTAGTAAGTCTAGTATATGCATCAATTCCTTGCACAACCTAAGCAACTTATCATATCCTCCGTCTACTTTTAATTATTACAATTTTCTTTTTTAGAGTCAAATGATAAGAATTTTAATTAATATTTTACGATATATTTTTTATCATACTGATATGTAAAAGATTGCAATTTATAGTATTTTTCGGATAGTTTTTGAATATCTAACTTTTTTGTTTAAAATATTGAATTAATGTAATTTGATTTAGCTTTGAAAAATAGTCAAATTGACTTTCAAAAAACACAACATGACAATTAAAAGTGGATGGGAGGAGTATCAAATTCTTCATGTACACTAACATGGATTGTGGTGCAGGAACTGCTTCATTCTTATTTAGAGGTTTTGGACTCTTGAGATTTGAGCTTTGAATATGGTAAAAATCTTATTAGAAGCGCCACCCTCAAATAAATTTTGTAGTGCATTTAATCGTGCCTCAATGCGGACTTTGAATACCAAATGAGAAATTAAAAAAAAAGAAGATGCTTCTTGTACAAACATAGTTATAGTTTATAATATATAAAAGGATGAATATACTGATGGCCTGTTAAATTTTAATTTGCATAGATTTTATATAACCGTATTATTTGAATACGTGATAAAATATTGTTTTAAAAGCATTCCTAACTTAATTAAACTTTGAAAAAGTTTATGTGCATATCTCCAAGTATCCATCACATAAATAAGTATTTAAATCATATAAATTATGTCATCTAATTTAGTTATATACATCAACTTCAATCACAACATATTTGAAATTTTAAAACTTCATCGAAATGAATGAATGTCCCAAGAGACTAATTGGAATCAAATTATTGACTCTGCATGTTGCGGTCCTAATTCATATTGTTTATTTGTCAAATTTGGTCTTTGTTGAAACCTTATAAGAAGTTTAAATGGCAGTAGCACGGAGAAATTTTAGAAAATGGTGTCGATATTTATAGAAGAAAAATAAAAGTTTAATTATCATATATAAAGGTAGATTATATCCTTGATTCATTAATTTAAACTAATTTTAAATGGGAAGAGACTTTGAGTTCAACTTCTACTTTAATTACAATTTTAAGCGTATGATATATTTTGCAAAAAAATGCTTAGCCTTAACCAACAAGCTAACAGATAACTTTTGGTAAATAGTGTCATTTCGTTTTCATATATCACTTTATGCATAGTATTAATATATATACTTCATGAAATTTTTTTCAAAAAAAGTAGGAGTATCACTTTACACCACTCTTAGCTCAACATGACCCTGTTAAATTAGGTTTTGGGTCTAACTCACACCCCAAAAGCTAGCTCAAAGAGGGGAGGATAGCTCAAGCACTATAAAGAGTTCACTCATCTCATTAACCATCAATGTGAGACTTTTGTCATTCTTTAACTCCCCACCTCACGTCCAGTGCTTAGCATCTGGTGGTGCGTGGATTTTTTTTTTATTTTGGGGCCCCCAACATGTTGGCTTTTATTTACTCTGATTTCTTACCATAAATAGATTTTCCTTTTAGGAAAATGTTTTAATATTTTGACTAGTCATTTTTTTGTAGGAAAGGTTTGAGGACTCTATAAATATAGGAATATTCCTTGTAACTTAATCAACATTCACAATGTAGTCTTAGGGTTTTGAGTTTTGGTTATGGGGAAGAATTTGTGAACCTCCTTGTATTCCAAGTGAATTGGTTGAGGTTATTTCTCTCTATATTTTGTACTCTCATATTTATAGTGGATTGTCTTTCGAGGTTTGTTTTGCTAGCTTCTGCATTACACCTGCTTGTTTTTGGTCATAACACAACATTGGGTGAGATGACCCTGCACTGATACCATATTAAATTAGGTCTTGGATCTAACTCACACCCCAAAAACTAGCTCAAAGGGAGGAAGATTGTTCAAGCCTTATAAGAAATCAACTCATCGCATTAGCCATCAATGTGGGACTTTTGTCATTCTTAAACAAATACACCCTATTCAATATGTTTTTACTTTATGTAACAATATAATTTTTTATCGAGAGAATTCGATGAACACCTTCCAACCCCAACTTTGAACTTTCAAGTATATGAAATTGAGTAGACCAGCAACTATAAGGGAAAGTCCCACATATATTTTCCAGACAAAGCCAAAAAAAGAGGGGCAAGATTTCAACACAAGTGTAAGGCACGTGCTACCTACAAATTCCTACTTAAATACTTACAATGCTAATGGGGCATGTGCAATGAAACACGGCCTTCCTGCCAAGTGTCCTAAGGGAGGTGCACGCAAGCCGCATGCCAATGACTTACATCTTTTTTTCTATCCGAGTTTGATATTTACGTTGAAGTCTGATTAAATTTTAAAAAATTTGATATTGGAGTAAAACACTCTCTATTAAAAGCGATTATGTATCTAGAGGAATTCGAACGAGAGGCCTCAATTAAGAATAAAGAAGTACTTATCAATAACTTAATATATACTTCTTCCGTCTAAATTTATTTGTCATGTTGCGAATTTCAAAAGTTAATTTGACTAATTTTCAAAGTAAAATTAGATTGCATTAATTCGATATTTTAAACAAAAAATTTAGATATTCAAAAACTATAAAAAAAGTACTATAAATTTTAATTTTTTGCATATCAATATGAAGAAAAAAAACATTGTACAATGTTAGTCAAAATTTTTATAGTTTGACTCTAAAAAGACAAACTATGACAATTAAAAATAGACGAATGTAGTAGTTACCTAATGGCTAATTGTGGTAAAACAATTACTAACGGATATGATACAATGAATAAAATTATTTTTTAAAATTCAAAAATTTCAATTCTAAGTTCTGAGTATAGAAAAATCCTTGACATGAAATGTTACCTACAAAATTCTTTCATTTATTTGGTACACACACTAACTAGGAGTAAAAATTAGAACTTGTCATTTCCTAGTTAATGCCTTAATTCTTTGAAGGCTAAAAGTCATGAATATGACATGCCATTTAACATTTTTCTTTATTTCCTCGAAAGTAAGATAATGAGAATAATTAGCTTTCTTTCTATAAGTAATATATATGTCTTTCGGCCAATTAGTTTATCATATCGAAATATATTACATATATCTATAGTTATAACAATATTCATTATATATATTTTGTACATATATTACTAGATGATCAAATGATTCAGGCTTGTAATTATCCCTTTAATTAATCTCTCACATTTCACAAAAAGCAAATGTGATGATTGTCTCACATAATATTTTTTTTCCTCCGACCACTTTATATAATTACTACATATTTACACAAAAATTATCTTTGAATAGACAGATCCTATAAAAAAAAAATTAAGAGACAATTAGCCATGTTAACTTTTTCTATAAACTTTTCTCAAGAAGTTTACTTGGGGTAGTTGTATAAAGTTTTCCACAACTTTCAAGTGAAGAAAAGTAATTTAGTGCAATTTTTTTCTAAAAAGTTTGTTAAACATTTCCACACTAAATACTTTATATGTGAGAACACTACTTTATTTTTTCCAAAAAAAAGTTGTCTAAACATAGCTAAATGCTTGAATTTCTAACTTACTTTATAACACAAGTATCAATAGAAAAAATGTATATATGAATTTGTTGAATTAAATAATTAATTGGAGTTTAATTTCAAAAGTTATCAATATTTATTTAATTTAAAAACCTAATTAAATTTTTTTCAAACTTCAAAAACAAAAATAATGAATATTTTTTGATAGTGTAATGCTTTATTTTTCTCTGTCTCTATGTAGTCAACAAGTAGCAAGCAAAA
This sequence comes from Solanum raphanifolium, assembly GCA_036250405.1. Taxonomy (NCBI): domain Eukaryota; kingdom Viridiplantae; phylum Streptophyta; class Magnoliopsida; order Solanales; family Solanaceae; genus Solanum; species Solanum raphanifolium. The sequence goes on from JAJOOE010015711.1 coordinate 23,635, forward strand.
TCGTTTTGTTTTTCTTGTTCACACGCGATATTTTGTATATGATTTGAGGTTTTGATTAATTTAAATTTGTAATTTATATACAACGTATTAAGAAAACACTTATTAAAAGAAAATTTGCCTCCAAATTTTAAATTTGAGACCTTTAACTAAAAATAAAATCTTATATATTTACTATAAAAAGTTATGAAATTAATTAGATTACTTTAATATTTTAAAATTAAAAAATATACAATATATACTAGAAATTATAATTTGATGAAAAATTATATTTTAAAATATTAATCAAAATTCATACCGTTTAACTCTAAAATAAACTATTAATAAATATTTTAAAACATGAAAGTGGGGTCAACCTTCTTTTTTTTTTCTGACCATTGCTAATTGCTTGGGTGACCGTGACCTTCTGAAAGGAACTTTTAAACAACTGAAAATCATTGCTCTAACCCTAACTTTTGATCTTTAACAAGTAGTGATATGTATAAGGCCACTAAAATAATTGTTTAGTTTGACCCTTATTTTAAAAAAAATATATTTCATATGTCTGGTTAAAAATAAAAAAATCTTGTAATGTTAAATTTAAAAAAAATTAAGGAAAAATTACTTCGATGTGTGTTTTTTAATAAATAATTATTGATTTTGGCTATATTTTTATTTATTTATTATCATTTATAGCAATACATAGCAAGACTATGATAAATCTACAATATGTATCAAAAGTGAATTATGTATGCAATATATATATGTATTATAACTGTTTTAAAATATATTGTGCTTGTTTGGTACGAAATCGACACATTGTATTAAAATGTGTGATAAAATATGTGATAAATGTAATATCCATCAATAAAACTTGTATTATATGTGTTTTATAAATTGTTCTCTGTAATATGTATAAAAAAATGCATTATAAATGTATTAAAAGTAATCAAGTGAAAAAAAATGTTATTACTATAAATGATAAATGTTTTTGAATATAGTATATTTATGTAAGTTTTCCTTTTTATATTCGGCCATAATTGCCGATTTAATACTTGATCAAATTACAGGATTGTGTTTATTTAGTACGCAGACTAAATTATTTTGAAAAAATTATAATCATTTTTAAAGATTATAATTTTTGAATTAGTGTATTTCATTGGAGAAATGGATAAAGTAATTTCAAATTGAATGAAGTAGGGTGGATATTTCATAACTAAGTCTGAGAAAAAAAAAATATTTTATTTAGTTGACGATATAAATTTAATTATTTTGAAAATAAATTTATTTCTTCAAATAAACACGGTATAAATTTTATTTCAGATCTAATCTTAAAGATATTGTATCTTATTTCGCATACGAAATGACTTATAAATGTAAGACTATAATTCGAGAATAACTTAGAAAATGTTTGAATTGACTTATTTTATATATTTCTAAGTCAAAATAATTTTAAAACATTTTTATGGTATTTGACTTTTAAATAAATCAAAAATTTTAATTTCTATCTCATAACTTTTAACATATAAATCATAAACCATAAAGTCATTCAAACATTTACAATTTTTTATTTATTTTTTATTTGACGGTGTTTTCTTTTGTTTTCTCTTCTTTTTTTTTCTGGACGGGGGCCTACATGATCAGTAATTCAGGGGTCAACCTTAACAAGTTGAGAAAGAATAATTTTGTTTTTAATTTTTACTATTTAGATTTTTAAATATCACTAATAAATAGTCAATAAACATACTATGCTTGCGTGTTTATATGCAATTTTTATAATCCACAAATAATATTTACTTACATTCGTGCATGAAAGATGAGCTAATTAATTATCCTTCTTTTTAATATATTAAACTTAGAGTTTTTTTTTTTAATTTGTTATCCAATATTCACGTTGAAGTTCAATTAATTTAATTTTATATTATATAGGGTCCCATTGGGAGGAAGAGATGTGTTCTCTATAAAAAAAAGTCTGTTCAAACACTTCAACTATTTTAAAAAAAGATTTATTTTTTAAAAAAAAATATTAACTTCTCAAATTTAGTTTGTTTGTTGTCTTACTTTCCTCACAGTGTTTTTATTTTTAAAATTTTTTTACAACTCTTTGACTTTGATTTTCAATATGTTTATTTAAGATCATAAGGTCAAAGAATATTTTGATACATTAAAGATATTTTTTTAGTTTATGATCATAAGATTTAAAGTTTTTTTTTTTAATTTGTATCAATTTAAAATCAAACAAATAAATTAAAATAGAAAAAAGTAATAAGTATATCGTAATTCAAGTTCATGGTAGTTATTATTCGTTTTGGTTTGACATACATGAATTTGTATCACATCAAGTTCAAAAAAGCAAATATTGTTTTCAGTTTGAATTATATGCATTCAAAATTGTTATAAATAATGATTTCACGTTAAATGTATTTATTTATTTATTTTAAAATCTTGAATTTGGTTCTAATTAAATATATATCCACCTTTTGTCCTAATTTGATATATACACGTTGACATTGCAAATTAACTCATTCCAATTTTGATTCAATAACCTTTTGTAGTAATTGATTTAATAGATAGACATTAAAGTCACTTGCCAGTGAAAAATCAGAGTTGAATAATTTTTTGTGAGCATTAAGTCAATAATTAGTAAATATCATATTGAAATTTGAGGAAAATTACTAGAATTAGCTTCCTCCAATTTAGAACACAAATTAATCTGAGTACAATAAAGATCAACTAGTAATGCAATACTTTGATCCTTTATGATGGTTATCTCTCATTTGATATATTTAGTTAGAGAACATTAATGAAATTGTCTTCGTGTGATTTATAGTTTACGAATTCAGTATTGATGGATCTTAAAATCGCATGGTGAATTTTAAATTCTCTAAATTACTAAGCCTACCTCTAACCATGTGTTCAGAGAATTTATATAAAATTATATATAAAATATAATTTTTTTATTGAAATAATTCATTGAACACCCTCACATCCTTCTAAATCCGTCCCTAATCACTAATGCTTGTATTAGAATATATTAGTTATATTACATTTCTTAAAATAAGATTGTATTGTGTCAAAAAGTAAAGCGCTTCTAGAGGGGCTTACAGAATTTGTGGTGATATCAAAATAATAATAATAATTAATTAATATTAATTAATGCTCACAGCTTAAAACGTGTGACAGTTGTATGAGTATATATATGGGTAAACTTTTGTTGATGTGAAGTTTGATATTTATGTTTAATTTTTGTAACCTGTACACCATTATAGAAGCAGTAATGAAGTAAAAAAAAAAATTATAATATATGCGTATAAAAATATTATTTCGATTTATATATATTAGAGTAATATTTATTTATTTATTATATATATATATATATATATATACATATATACGCCAAATGATGTTCAAGATCATTTGCAACTACATATGGCTACGCCACGATTAAATATTATGAAGTTTGAAGTTTATGTTTCTTTTTTAAATGGACTCCAATAAATATATTTTTTCTTCTATTTGTATTGCATGGCCTTATAAATAAGTCTCTCTTCCTCTAAGACCCACTCTAATCCAACACCAAATTCTAAATTTGGTGTAAAATTTGGTGTTTTGAGCTCCAATCCACATTAATTTTTACATCAAATTTGGTGTGTGAATAGTGTTACACCAATTTGGTTTAGGGTTTAGGGTTTAGGGTTTAGGGTTTAGGGTTCAGGGATCAGGGTTCAGGGTTTAGGGTTTTGAATATTTTAATATTATTTCATTATATAAACTTTTAATTAAACATTATATAAATTGTATGTTTTAATTAAATCTCTTGTATATTTAATTATTATTTATGTAATATTTATATAATATTAATTTTAGATATAAAATTTAGATTTTTTATAAATTAATTTTTTTATATATGACTTTTTTTTAAAATTAATTTTTTGTTAATTCTACTATAAATTATAATTGGATATAACTACAATTAACCTTCACAAAAATAAAAAATGCAAACATTGCTCATTTCGAACTACGTAATGCATTAATAGAGCATTTATGAGAGCACCGTAGTGATTTTGAAAGTTGAATATTTATGTAGAATTTAAAGTAATTTTTTCAATTATGTAATGTTTATTTAATTGTATTTCATTAATGATTTCACTTTTATTTGTATTATCCATTATTATGTATAATGTATAATATTTGCTAGCAATTTATATTATTTAAAAGTTTATGGTACAAAATAATTTTTTATTAAACGATTATAAAAGAAAATAATATGAATTATATATGGTGAATGTTTTAGAAAGAATTTGTTTTATGAAATAAGAAAATATAAATGAAATAAGAAATAATAATATAATAATGAAGAGAGAGACAAATATTCTTTTTTGGTGTAAAATTTGGTGCAGTGGGTTGGAGTTGATTACACCAAAAATAGTGCTGACACCAAATTTGGTGTTTGGGTTGGAGATGTCCTAAGATTTCCATTTAACAAATTTAACATATTTTTAAAGTTGCTAAAAAAAGATTGAACATGTGGGAGGATCCGAACGAATTAAGTAGAAGTATGTTTACATCAAATTAATGAAATTTATTATTTGATCAAGATGTAAATCGAGGTAAAATTACATATTTTCTCAACTTTCAATTTGTTTAGCCTATTTGATTTGATACGGAATTTAAGAAAATAAAAAAAGACTTTTGAATCTTGTGACTTAAATTAAAGTTATGTCAAATATATAAAAATGATCTTGAATCTTGTGGTCTTAAACATGTCGTGTAAAAAGTTAAAACTACATAGTTGCCAGGGGGAATGATCATTATTTTTTAAAGAGATAAATGTCAAAAACACATATAACTATACTTTTTTTTTTGTTTCATACCTAAACTATTGAGAGTGTGAGTTTCATACTTAAACTATCACTTTTTAGTTTGAGAAACACACTTCTCTCTTTTATATACCACTCTCATCATGATATGTGTAATATACTCTCTTTTATTTAAAAAAATTGTCACATCACACTCCACATGGACAAAACATTTAACCTTGACAAAAATTAAATAAATTATTAGTATTAGTTAAAATTAAAAATTTAAAAATTATTATCCAAAAAAATAATATTTCTTTTATAAAATAAAATGTAAAATATTTTTCTTACCCCACTTCCATCACTTCCTCTCAAATTTCTTTTATAAAAGTATGTAATTTTTGTTACTTCATCTCC
>JAJOOE010015712.1:0-22268 GCA_036250405.1 Solanum raphanifolium
AAATCGCATTTTTTGCGATTTTCGAATTTTGATACGGTTGCTCTAAAATTCGGGTTAGACCCATTTCCCACTCAATTTGACCCCCTGAATAAGAATATAAAGTCGAATTTCTGAAATCATGCACGGATTTTGAGATATATGGAAATTACAATTATAGGTGTTTCCGAAGCACATTTTCGAGCATTTTTGGGGTCGTTTCTAGAGGTAATGAAGAATACATTTAAAAAGCGTCTGGCGAGCTAATCACTTTGCTAGAAATCTCTAAATTACTACTTTGACCTTAACGTGTTAATATTTTGCCTGTAATGGTTGTGTGACATGATTTTTTGTATATTACATAATATAAGAAAGGGGTACAATCCATATTGATACAACAAGACCAAGAATTGAGGTATGGTATGGCTAAGCACTGTACTTCCTTTGAACACGAATTTTGGAATCCTAAATCGTCAAATATTGCTTTACTACTATATTGCTAGAAAGACCTTTTGTGAAAGGCATTGAGATTGTAACTGGCGTATTTTTGTGACTCCATTATGTCGCTATTCCACTCGTTCGGTAGATAGGGTATTCGGCGTCTTTATGTCCTTTTGTTGATTCTCTTCACTATAGGTCCATGTGTACAAATTCTTATTCTTCATTAGGTGTAGTAGCTTAAAAAGATTAGGGATGAACAATATGAATTTGAAGTCAGTCCTCCATCCTCGCTAATTTATATTTTTGAAAACTTTAAAATAATATGTTGATCTCCAAAACTCTTAAATGTAGATCGTATGTTTAAACTACTAAAGGACATTTTTTTCTGAAATACTTTCTTTTACAAACTATTAAGGAATATATATAGATACTAAGTGAAGAACTTTAAGCTCTTTATGAATACCCTCAGGTTTAAGTTACCTTTCTAAATATTAGTTAAGTGTTTCAGTTTAATCTACAAGTATATAAGTTTCTACGAGACATTTACATGTGATACGAAAGTGATTACGAGTTCATGAGCACAAGAGTACCAATGGACCAAGATTGGCAACATGATTCAGGTAACACAAATACATTACAAATCTATGACATTACATGCTATGCATTCTACTTTCGAGCTATAATCATAAGGTATGGGGCCTATTGCCTATATTTATACGTATGAGACACAGATGGCCACAAGTTAGCGAATATGATGTCGGTTCTCTACCGGAAGGCACAACCATTGCTAGAACTTGGATGGGTATGACATGCATTTGCATCTATATATATGTATTCACGACATACGATTATGCGAGCATACCATGCATATTTAATTTATATATGGTGGGATGTCATCCATTGAGGCTATCAGAGTTTATGTTTCAGGTGGTATCTTTATTACCCATTTTATAACAGCTATTTATGATTCCATTTTTTTGCCTTACATACCAGTACATTTTTATCCGTACTGACGTCCCATTGTGTGGGGATGGTGCATTTTTGTTTCTTTCCTGCAGGTCCATGCAAGGATTCTGATTGACCTCTCCACTAAGATTCGGGGTCCTGCTGTGAGTTGGCAAGCTCCACCACTTCCTTGAGCTTTCATAGGATGTGTATTTTTGTTGTACAGTTTGGGTACAGTTAGGGCCTTGTCTCGACCAGTGCTTATGACACTCATAGAGACTATTGTGGACACAGTATTCTGGGTTTCTTTATGCAATTTCTAGTTTCCAGCCACATAGGCTTGGCATGTATAGATATGTATGTATGTGTGTATGTCCTCAATTGCGGCCTCGTCGGCTAGCTAGTACTTTATTATTTTTGGCTTTTCTACCTTTGTCTATATGAGTTGTTATTCAGGTTATGACCCTAATGTTCCAGGCTTAATATTTTAGATGTTATAATGCCCGACCTTCTAGGCCCAATTGAGTCAGTTGGTATGTTTCAGTGGCTAACTCGATTGCATAAGGTATCGAGTGCCAGTCACGCCTCCCCTAGTTCGGGGCATGACAAACTTAGTATCAAAGCAGGTCGTGTCCCAGGGAGTCCACAAGTCGTGTCTTTTAGAGTCTTTTTTATGGGTGTGTTGTGCACCACACTTATAATCAAGAGGCTATAGAGCATTTAGGATTGGTTACATTTCTTTCAATTTATAGATCGTACTATAGAGCTGAGTTATAAGTACGTATGAAATCTAAATCGTGCTTTGTGTTTCTTTTATGCTCAAGAGGATTTATCGAGGCTTTACAATAGAGATTGTTGGTCATCAAAAATTTGTAGACGTGATAGAGCTAGAGATGCTCGACTTTGTTTATTTATATAGGCATGGTTTGGTGGAAGCCTTGTTATGCCAATTTTGACTACCGAGAGAAGACTGTTAGATTTCAGTTCCCAGGCTTGATTGCGAGACTTAGAGTTTGATGTAGAAGACTGTGTTTTCTTGAAAGTATTGCCTAGGAAGGGTATCATGTGATTTGTCAAGAACGGGAAGTCAAGTCAAGTCGAGTCCAAGGTATGTAAGTCCATATAAGATTATTTGGAGGATTGGCAGGGTGGCGTATGAGCTTGATATGCCTTCAGAATTGAAAGTGGTCCATCTAATGTTCCATGTATCTAGTTTATAGAAGTGCATCGAAAATGCTTCAAATTATTCTCGTTGAGGATATTCTTGTCGCTACTGACTTGTCTTATTCTAAAGTGTTAGTGGCTAAGTTGGATTGGCAGGAAAAAAGATTTGGACTAAAGAAGTGGTTTCTGTGAAAGTGTAACAGCGAAATAACAACGTTGAGGAAATAACTTGAGAAACTGAAGAGGAAATAAGGAAGAAGTACCCCCAACTATTGATGACTTAAGCTGAGTTGCATTTCAATATTTGACAATTATTCTTATACGCAAACTTAATTGGATTTTAAATACCTAAAAAATGCAGTTTATATGGCTTGTCGCGAGCTAGATATACTAAGCCTTGTAATTAGATTTTCCAAACTGGATTTAAGATTTGCAAGCGTATCAAGTATAGCCTGGCAAATACCACAGTAGCAGCAAAGAATACAACCAAGAGATTGTTTGAATACATTCGCGGACGAATGTTCTTAAGGAGGGGAGAATGTGAAACCCCATGGTTTTTTCGCATAATATGCATAGTATTGCATGAGTGTATGAGGTTTATATGACTTGTTGTATCATGTCACGAGAATAAGGTTGCAAAGGGGGTGGTAAAATAAAAGAATTCGACAAATGTTATGGGTCAAGGATACCCTTAAACAAGTTCGAGTTAAGGAATGTCTCTTCTATCACCCTGCCCGTTCGGAAGGTTTAAGTTAACTAGTAACTTTGGGGTAAGACAAAGAGTGTCTTATATGCTAATAAATATGTTTTATAAGGTGATATAGCCGCCCAATGATCGTCAGTTAAGTTTTGAAGTCAAGAAAGTTGGGAAATAAAAAGTCGGCAATTGTTAGAGCAAATTCTTTGATAAACTTTTTGAAATTAGGGTTAAATGTCTTCGAACTTTTCTCGCAATCTATAAAGCTTTAGAAGAACCCCAATATACCAAATTGAAGGTCTACGAGTCTACTTTTCAATGCACTAAACCATTTGCCCATACGACTTTAGAATTGAGAGATATTCAGATTTTAGGGAGACTGCACAAGCAGGCACGTGAAGGTAGGTCCTTCACCCCTATGTCAGTTTAGCTTTATAAGATTTGGTTTCCCTTCGTTATATCTCATTTTTTCCGACCAAATAAGAAGAAAACAGTCCTAAATCCTCTCTAAAGGTTCCCCTATCATCCAAGCAAATATCTACAAGATTTCAACGTGGTTTCACCCTCGGAATGTTCATTGAGATTGTGTTACTTCTTTCCTCGTTGGTTGTGATTTGAAGGATTCTTCATGGTGAAGGAGTCTCGTTTTTAGGTGATATTGTTGTTGTTTAGAGGTAATAATTTCACCCTTAATTTTATTTAGTGAGTGCAAGTTATAGCTATGCTATCTAAGCAAGAACACGATAGACGGCTGAAAAATCGTATTTGGATAATTACGTGATGTTTGGCTGTTTTTGAAGTATTTTCTAATGTTGTTGTTGTTGGAATTTTGGGAAATGATTTGTTTGTGTTTGTTTATTGTTGATATCAGTCTCGAAGAGAAGAGGAAGTATAGATGGGTAATTAATTATAAGATAAATAAGTGTAACGGTTGTTCTATTATTGCATTGAAATTTTCAAATGGTTTCTTCTTGGTTCAACGTCTTGTGTTTGAAGAGACTGTTTGTTATTGAGGAGACATGCTGAAAATATTATAAGATCCATCATGTTTAAGTTAAGGTTCTGCCTTTTATTCTCTTATTGCAAATGAAGAGAAAGACATGATTCCAAATGTAATTATTGGACGAATTCACAGGTTGGTGATCAGAAGCGGTGAATTCAAGTTATTATGGTTATATTGAATAACTATAGGACTGTATAACATATATATTTTTTTGGCTTTATTGGTTTGAAGACTCATGGTTTGGATTTGGTTGTTGTTATTTTAGGGTTGTAATTTGGAGACGAAAAGATAATGAAGAATACATTTAAAAAGGGTCTGGCGAGCTATTCACTCTGCTAGTAAGCTCTAAATTACTACTTTGACCCTATCGTGTTAATATTCTGCCTGTAATGGTTGTGTGACATGATTTTCTGTGGATTACATACTGTAAGGAAGGGGTACAATCCATATTGATACAACAAGACCAAGAATTGAGGTATGTTAAGGCTAAGCACTGTACTTCCTTTGAGAACAAATTTAGGAATCCTAAATCGTCAAATATTGTTTAACTACTCTATTACTAGAAAGACCTTTTGTGAAAGAAATTGAGATTGCAGCTGGCATATTTTTCTGACTCCATTATGTTGCTATTCCACTGATTCGGTTAGATAGGGTATTCAACGTCTTTATGTCCTTTTGTTGATTCTCTTCTCTATAGGTGCATGTGTACAAATTCTTATTCTTCATTAGGTGTAGTAACTTAAAAGTATTAGGGATGAACAATATGAATTTGAAGTCAGTCCTCCTTCTTCGCTAATTTATATTTTTGAAAACTTTAAAATAATACATTGATCTCCAAAACTCTTAAATATAAATCGTATGTTTAAACTACTAAGACGTGTTTTTCTGAAATACTTTCTTTTATAAACTACTAAGAAATATATATAGATACTAAATGAAGAACTTTAAGCTCTTTATGAACATCCTTAGGTTTAAGTTACCTTTCTAAATCTTAGTTAAGTGTTCCAGTTTAATCTACAAGTATATAAGGTTCTACAAGACATTTACATGTGATACGAAAGTGATTACAAGATCATGAGGACAAGAGTACCAACGGAACAATATTGGCAACATGATTCAGGTAACACAAATGCATTACAAATTTATGACATTACATGATATGCATTCTCTTCCCGAGCTATAATCGGAAGGTATTGGACATATTGCCTATATTTATACATATGAGACACAGATGACCACAAGTTGGCGAATATGATATTGGTTCGCTACCGGAAGGCACCACCATTGCTAGCACTTGGTTGGGTATGACATGCATTTGCATCTATACATATGTATTCACGACATATGATTATGCGAGAATACCATGCATATTTAATTTATATATGGTACGATATCAGCCATGGAGGCTATCAAAGTTTATGTTTCAGGTGGTATCTATATTACCCGTTTTATAGCAGCTATTTATGATTCTATTTTTTTCGCCTTACATACCAATACATTTTTATCCGTACTGACGTTCCATTGTCGGGGATGGTGCATTTTTGTTTCATGCGTGCAAGTCCAGGCTGGGATTCTGATTGACCCCTCCACTAGGATTCGGAGCCCTGCTGTGAGTTGGTAAGCTCCACCTCTTCCTGAAGCTTTCATAGGATGTTTACTTTTGTTGTACAGTTTGGGTATAGTCGGGGCCTTGTCTCGACCAGTGCTTATTACACTCTTAAAAGCTATTGTGGACACAATATTCTGGGTTTCTTTTTGCAGCTTCCAGTTTCTAGCCACATAGGCTTGGCATGTATAGATATGTATGTATGTGTGTATGTCCTCAATTGCGGCCTCATCGTCCAGCTAGGACTTTATTATTTTTGGCTTATCTTCCTTTGTCTATATGAGTTGTTATTCAGGTTATGACTCTAATGTTCCAGGCTTAATAATTTAGATGTTATAATGCCCGACCTTCTAAGCCCTGTTGAGTCAGTTGGTATATTTCAGTGGCTAACTCGATTGCATAAGGTATCGAGTGACAGTCACACCTCCCCTAGTTTGGAGTGTGACATGGGTCTACTAGAAAGTTTCATCCATGAAGGGTGTAATGAGGTCTGAAAAGAAAGGGAATCTTAGTCCCCGATATGTGGGCCCATATAAAATTTTGAGGCGTATTGGCAAGGATGCTTATAAACTTGATTTTCCTAAAGACTTGGCATCGGTGCATCCAGTTTTCCATGTTTCATTGTTTAAAAAGTGTGTCGGAGATCCGACATCTATAGTTCCGTGACATTGTTTAGGAGTTAAGGAGAATTTCTCTTATAAGGAGATTCCGGTTGAGATTTTTAGACCGACAAGTTAAGAAGTTGAGAAATAAAGAATTCGCTTCCATGAAAGTTCTTTGGAGGGATTAGTTAGTTGAGGTGCTACTTGGGAGGTCGGGGAAGATATGATGTTCCATTATCCTCATCTCTTTCCTTCCAATCCTACTCTAGCTTGAGGTATTTAGTTCCTCATGGTTCACTCTCTTGGTGTCATGTGGTTTAGATATTCCCATGACTTCCTCACTATGCATGATTCATGAAAAACTTAAATTTTGAGAAAATGAGTTTACTCGATTGATTTCTACTTGTTTATGTGCAATGAGTAAGAGTTGCATATAGACTTCATGATATGATGTTTTGAACATGCTTTAGCTTAGAGTTGATGTTTCCTCCTTGGATATGTCCATTTATGTGATTGCATTCATGTTGGGCTGTTAGATTAATGTTTTACCTTCCTTTCATTTTCTAGAATCTCATTCAAGTATGAATATTTCCAAGGAGGAGATATTGTAACACATCGGATTCAGAAAGAGAAAAAATTAGTTTTCTCAAGTTTGGTGTCAAGACTAACGACGCCATCCACGGACCGTAGGTGGAACGACGGTCCATAGGTCGTGGCGTGGACATCAAGTTGAGGTCTTTCTAAAATGTCAAGTTTCAGACTATTTCGATGGTCCAGCAGGATGGTCCGTCATTCAATGCACGAGTCGTAAATAGGTTCCATAGGTGAGTCCCAGAATTAGAGAAATTTTAGGGTCAAAAGTTGTGACCCACGACCCGTAGGTGGGTCCCGTCATTTGAGGTCCAAAAATGTTGGTACTCTTGTCACGACCCAGGGGTACCGCTAGATGTAACAAGACGTATAAGACCCCGAGAGTCTCATACAAGCCACTTAACATATCATAACATAAAGTAGTAGAAAAGGTGCGGGAACTTAAAACTTTTAAATACAATCAAAGTCTTTTATAAAACGAGCGGAAGTCTAACAACATTGTCTCAAGACATCTAAAACAACATAAATAAAGTCTTGGGTCACAGCCCATACAATAGTCCAAGACATAAAGGAAAAGCATAAAAGCAAGTGGTGATCACATCCTCGAACACAATGAGGACTCACCAAAACTTCACTTCCTTGATCAACAACGAAGCTAGCCACGAGTGTGAGAATCAATGTTGCCGGACCTTACATTTGATAAGAATGTAGACAAGAGTATGCGTTAGTACAATCAAGTACTAAATATGATGGCTAGCATAAATAACATAACATAAGCATTAGTCAACATAAGACATAAGGCATAAGCATCATCAAGACATAATAAACATCATAATAAAAGAGGAATACTTCCTTAAGTAGCCTCACTTAACCTTAGCCAAGACTTGGGTCATGTGCCTCTAATCAAGCTCACATCATGGGAGGCATACCTAGCAACACCGTAATCACGTCATCCTCATAGCATAATTACATTATTCATACTTACTTTTAAAGACATGGGGATTCACCTCGATGCCTAGCTTATAAAGGCTAATGGGTATTCACATCTTGCCTTACTTACTTTTAGATCGCGAGTACTCGCCTTTATAATCTCATCATATGACACGGGTACTCGCCTCCACATCATTTCTTAAGGATCATGGGTACTCGCTTCCATGTCCATTCATCATAGTAAGAACGTGGGGACTCACCTCTTTTTCAATTCTAAGGAGTATGGGAATCACCTCATAACCTTTCATATGGAGGTCAAGGGTAATCACCTCTAGCCTCATCAATTACATAAGCTTTTAGTCTAGATTCATTTTCGGTGAGAAATCCTTTCAACCTAGAATCATTCATGTGAGTATACCTTTCACATTCATAAATTTATAATTAAGCAATCCATATGGGAAATATCCCTTCCTCAACAATAACATCAATTGCCAACAATTCATATCATAAGCTTTCCTCTCAAAGCCCTAATTTTCATGATCATCATCTAAGATTTATTCTCAAGCAATTAACATAATATTCATCATATATGCTTCAATCTCAAGAAATTCTAGTCATAATTCATCAATCATATAAGGAGATATCTAAACCCATAAAGTTTCCCTTCAAGGCATCAAACCCAATTATATCAATTCTAGGTCAAATCATGAAATAGGCATGGGTACATGTAATTTCATCCTAAAAACATGTAATTCTATCAATTCAATCATAAACAATCATAATCCACTCAATTGGATCAATATTCATCATAACCCACAACATTGGAAGAAACCCTAACTAGAGTTGGGGAAATTCTTCTTCAAATTGTGGAACTCTATGGGACTCCATGGGAGGAAGGATCCCATGGATGAAAATATATCATACCTTAGTCACAAAGCCTACCAAAAGCTTGAATATTGGAGACTTGAACTTGACCTAACTTCCTCTTCTTCCTTCTTCCTTCTAAGAGAGAATATTTGGGAGGAGTTTTGGGAATTCTTTTGGGATTTTGAGAGAATGACTTAATATGGGGATTTTAGGGGTCAAAAATACTTATATAGGTGTTTTAGACTTATGAAAAACGACACCACATTGATTTATTTAAAGTCGTACCCTTAAGTCCCTAACTTAGCAGACCAGGCCTGACCCACGAGACCACGATTGACGGACTGTGGATGGACATACTGTCCCTCCTGGTCAAGCGTCATTCATGGTCAGCGATTTTCGAGCCATCCATGACTCCCCCAACCTCGGGCCGTGGACCCATCCATGGGGCATGGGTCCTAGCCGTAGTTCACTGCTTCTGGCAGTTTCCATGGTGCCCTACCCACGAGGCTCACCTACGGGGCGTGGGTCCAACCACGAGGTGTTGTTGGCCCTCGTGCGTGATACCTGGGGATTCTAACCTTTTGCTAAGCATACCTCTTTAGGATACGAGGTGTTACATTATCTCCCCCTTGGGATCATTTGTCGTCGAATGAGGTTCTAATAACGTTTCTAGACAAAAAACTTTAGACTAGCAGCCCATCATGCATGCAACACATCCAAGTGCACACAACCAAGGAGGAACTTCATCTCCAAGCTAAACATACTCAATGAACTACAAGGAAGTAGGAACTACATCTAGCAACCCAATAGGCATGAAATTTGAAATTCCTTACTTCAAGGAGGTACTACCATCTCCAAACTCAAAAGCAATGCTCTACCCAATCTCATGGAGCTCATATGCAATTCAATCTCAAAAAGCACAAATTCAAGGAGGGGATCTCCACTCCAATTCAAGGCATGTTCTACAACTCATCTCATGAAGTCTATAAGCAACTTATACTCAATACTCAACACATGAGGAAAATAATGCACAAAAGCCATTTTCTTTCAAAACTAAGCTTTTTCATGAACATGCAAATCTAAGGAAATTATGGAAACACATAAAACACATGACTTCAAACATAAATGAACCAAGAGGAACTCATTACCTCAAGCTAGAATACGAGGGAAAATATGAGGATATCGGGACATCATATCGGCCTCAGCCTCCCAAGTAGCACCCTCAACTAGATGGTTTCTCCATAACACTTTCACGGAAGCAACTTCTTTATTCCTCAACCTCTCAACTTGCCGGTCCAAGATCTCAACCGAAACTTCTTAATAAGAAAGTTTCTCTTTCACTTCTAACTGTTCTAGGAGAATTATGGATGTCGGATCCCAACGCACTTTTTCAACATAGAGACATGGAAAATCGGATGCGCCAATGCCAACTCATTTGGCAAATCAAGCTCATATGCAACCTTACCGACACACCTCAAAATTTGATATGGGCCTACTAAATGGGGATTAAGTTTCCCTTTCTTACCAAACCTCATTACACCCTTCATGTGTGAGATTTTCAAATAAACCCAATCAAGCACATCAAATTCAAGGTCTCTCTTTATAACATTGGCATAAGACTTTTGTCGACTTTGGGCGGTTCTCAACCTCTCTCTAATGAGTCGAACTTTCTCAATAGCCTCATGAACTAGTCCGGGCCCTATCAAGGAAGCCTAGACCACCTCAAACCATCCTATAGGAGATCTACACGTCCTACTATAAAGAGCCTCAAATGGAGCCATACCAATACTAGAATTGTAGCTATTATTATAGGCAAACTCAATCATAGGCAAATGGTCATCCCAATTTCCCTTGAAATCAATCACGCAAGCCCTCAATATGTCTTCCAGTGTCTGGATTATTCTTTCTTCTTGCCCATCACTTTGGGGATGAAAAGTCGTACTAAGCTTGACTTTAGTGCCAAGACCCTTTTGGAAGGACTTCCAAAACTGTGAAGTAAACTAAGTACCTCTATCGGAGATAATGGACAAGGGCACTCTATGCAACCTCACTATCTCTCTCAAATACAACTTAGCATAATCTTCTGTCAAGTAGGAAACCTTGATGGGAATGAAATGGGCCGACTTCATCATTCGGTCTACTATAACCCAAATCGAATCATATTGGTGCCAAGTTCGTGGCAACCCTACTATGAAGTCCATATTCAAATCTTCCCACTTCAAAGTAGGAATGCTAATGTATTGGGATAAACCTCTCGGTTTCTGATGCTCAATCTTCACTTGTTGGTAACTTGGACATTTGGCCACAAATCCCGCAATATCCTTCTTCATCCCATGCCACCAATAGATCTCCTGCAAATCACGGTACATTTTGGTGGCTCCCGGGTGAATAAAATACCAAGAACTATGGGCTTCTACCAAGATCTTTTCCCTCAAGTCATCAACATTTGAAACACACAAACGACCTTGGTACCTTAGGACACCATCTCCCCCTAGGAGAAAGCCTCTACGGTCTTCTTTAGAACCACCTCTTTCAATTCAACTAAGGTAGGAATAAGACATTGCTTTGATTTAACATCGGCTACAAAAGACGATTCTGACCCTTTATAAACCATAACCCCACCCTTGGCGGAGTCTATCAATCAAACACCCAATCGGGCCAACCTATGGATATCTTGGGCTAACTTTTTTCTGTCATCATCTACATGTGCAACACTACCCATCAATAGACGACTAAGAAAATCCGCTACTACATTTGCCTTTCTGGGGTGATATAAGACACTCATATCATAGTCCTTCAACAATTCGAGCCTCTTCTTTGGTGAAGATTCAAGTCCTTTTGGGTAAACACATACTGTTAACTCTTATGATCGGTGAAAACATCAACTTGGACCCCATACAACTAATGCCTCCAAATCTTTAAGGCAAATACCACTCCCGCTAATTCAAGGTCATAGATAGGATAGTTATTCTCATGAACTTTTAGTTGCCTTTAAGCATAGGCAATCACCTTACAATTTTGCATGAGCACACATCCCAACCCCACTCTAGAGGCATCACAATATACCATAAAGCCATTTGCACCTTCCGGTAAGGTAAAAAATGAGCGAAAGTAAGTCTATCTTTCAACTTTTGGAAACTTTTCTCATAAGCATCCGACCATATGAACTTGGCCTTATTTTGAGTCAAAGCCGTCAAAGGAGAAGCAATGGACGAAAACCCCTCAACAAATCTTCTATAGTAACCGGCCAAACTTAAGAAACTTCTAATATCTGTCGGTGATAGAGGTCTAGGCCAACTCTTGACCGCATCCATCTTAACCAGATCCACCTCAATACCCTTGCTTGAAACAATATGGCCTAAGAAAGTCACAGATCTTAACCAAAATTCACACTTGCTAAACTTTGCATAAAGTTGTTGGTCCTTAAGGATTTGCAATACAATCCTCAAATGATCCATATGCTCATCCTCGCTTCTTGAATAGATCAAAATATCATCTATGAACACAATAACGAACAAATCAAGGTATTGACTAAACACCCTATTCATCAAGTCCATAAACGCCGTCGGAGCATCCAAACGACATTACCAAAACTCATAATGACCATATCGGGTTCTAATAGCCATTTTCGGAATATCTTCCTCTTTCACCCTTACTTGGTGATAACCCGATCGGAGATCTATTTTAGAAAAATAACTTGCCCCTTGAAGTTGATCAAATAAGTCATCAATTCTCGGAAGAGGATACTTGTTCTTGATGGTCACCTTATTCAATTGTCGATAATCAATACACATACAAAGTGAACCATCTTTCTTCTTTACAAATAGAATCGGAGAACCCCATGGAGAGATACTCGGTCGGATGAAACCTTTATCCAATAGATTCTTCAATTGTTCTTTCAACTCCTTAAGTTCCATTGGAGCCATTCTATAAGGAGGAATAGAGATAGGTTGGGTATCAGGGAGAAGGTCAATCCCGAAGTCTATTTCCCTTACGGGAGGAATACCGGGTAAATCTCAGGGGAAAACTTCCGAAAACTCTTTTACAACTGGGACCGACTCAAGAATAGGAGTTTCGGACTCCACATCCCTCACCATCAGTATATGGTAGACACAACCCTTTGAAATCATTTTCCTAGATTTTAGGTAAGAAACAAATTGACCTTTAGGCATAGAGTTTCCCCTCTTCCACTCTAGGATAGGATAATTTGGGAATTAAAATTTGACTACCTGAGTTCTACAATCGATAGAGACATAACATGAATGCAACCAATCCATCCCAAGTATGACATCGAAATCTATCATGTCAAGCTCTGCCAAATCTACCAAAGTAACTCTATGGGATAAGGAAACGGGACATCTCCTATATACCCTCTTAGCCACCACAGAATAACTAACAAGGGTAGAGACAAAAAAAGGTTCTAACAACACATCGGGAAGCATATCAAATCTCACAGCTACATACGGAGTCACAAAGGACAAAGTTGCCACTGGATCAAGCAAGGCATACACATCTATTTGAAAAATATTTAACATACCAGTCACCACGTCCGGGGAACTCTCTTGATCACCTCTAGTTTGGAGAGCATATAATCGATTTTGCTTAGGAACACTAACACCTGAACCACTTGGACCTGATGAAAGGTAGGTTTGAGCCCTACGAAGAACATCTCCCTCATTCTTAGCAACCGAAGGACAATTCCTTATCTTGTGATCCGTCTTTCCATATCCAAAGAAAGTATTGGAACCCGCTAGGCATTTCCCTTTATGATTTCTCCCACATTTAGCAAAAGTAAGCATTGTTGGCCTATTACTATCTGCTTGAGGTTTTGGGTTAGACACCCTTTCATTATTATGCCTTGGAGGAGCATTTGAAGAACCTTGCCCGGAGAAATTTTGTCGGAACCTTGAATGAACCCATCCACCTGACCTAGAATGTGAGTAGTTACCATCATCCATTCTAGCTCTCTTTACCTCTCTAGATCTTTCCTTGAGCTTTTCTTCCTCAATTTGTTGGAAATGCACCATAAGGCAAGAAATGTCCATGTCATGAACAAGCATAGCGGTGCGGCACTCTTTGACTACCATGTCCACTCCCGACACAAACTTACTCATCTTGGCCCTACGATCCGCCACAATGGAAAGAGCATATTTGGATAGTTGAGTGAACCTCAAAGCATACTCCCTTACACTCATATTTCCTTGCCTAAGGTTGATGAACTCAATTACCTTGGTCTCTCTCATCTCTAGAGGGAAGAATAAGCCAAGAAAATCACTTTTGAACCTTTCCCATTCTATGGGCCTGCTTCCACCGACATTGCCTCTTTCCACTAATTAAACCAAATCTGAGCAACCCCTTTGAGTTGGTAAGCTGCTAGTTCCTCCTTCTCTACCTGAGTGACACCCATAATAGCAAGTACCTTATAGACCTCGTCGATAAACTCTTGAGGGTCTTCCTCAACTTTGGAGCCATAAAATTTGGGAGGGTTCATTATTGTAAAATCCCTCACTCTTGACGCCGTCGTACCCACATTTGGGTTCATAGGGGCTACCACCTCTCTATTGGCTTGTGCCGTCACGGCTTGAGCCAACGCTTGGAACGCCGACCAAAACTCCGTATTATTCACATTCTAATTCAATGTGTCAATCTGAGCTTGAGAAGGAGCTTGGGGAGGAACCTGAGGAGTAACCTCTTGCTCAACATTGCCTTTCTCCAACCTTCTTGCATTAGCCCTTCTAGTAGTCATTTCCTGAAAACCAACTGTAGGGATTAGGAGAAGGATTTATAGAGTTAAACTCCATGGCACGACTTATAGAACTGAAAAAGTAAAGTTTCCTAAACATCTAATAGGCTCTCATTCATAAATGTGGCGCGCTTCACACTTATGAACCAGACTCTACTAGACGTGGTTTGAGACATCCTAGAACCATTCTAAACCTTGTGCTCTAATAACAAGTTTGTCACGACCCAGGGATATCCCCTAGATGTAAAAAGGCGTATAAGACTCCGAGAAGCCTCATGCAAGCCACTTAGCATATCATAACATAAAGTAATAGAAAAGGTGCGGGAATTCAAAACATTTTAATAAAACCAAATCTTTAATAAAACGATCGGAAGTCTAACAACATCGTCTCAAGTCATCTAAAACAACATGAATAAAGTCTTGGGTCACAGCCCATACAATAGTCCAAGACATAAAGGAAAATCATAAAAGTAAGTGGTGAACACATCCTTGAACACAATGAGGACTCACCAAAATTTCACTTCTTTGATCAACAACGAAGCTAGCCACGAGTGTGAGAATCAATGTCGCCGGACCCTACATTTGATAAGAATGTAGGCAAGAGTATGCGTTAGTACAATCAAGTACTAAATATGATGGCTAGCATAGACAGCATAACATAAGCATTAGTCAACATAAGACATAAATCATAATGCATAAGCATCATCAAGACATAATAAACACCATAATTAAAGAGGAATACTTCCTTAAGTAGCCTCACTTACCCTTAGCCAAGACTTGGGTCATTCGCCTCTAGTCAAGCTCACATCATGGAAGGCATATCTAGCAACACTCCAATCACGTCATCCTCATAGCATAATTACATTATTTATACTTACTTTTAAAGACATGGGGATTCGCCTCGATGCCTAGCTTATAAAGGCTAATGGGTATTCGCCTCTTGCCTTACTTACTTTTAGATCGTGGGTACTCGCCTTCACAATATCATCATACGACACGGGTACTCGCCTTCACATCATTTCTTAAGGATAATGGTACTCCCCTCCATGTCCATTCATCATATTAAGAACGTGAGGACTCACCTCTTGTTCAATTCTAAGGAGTATGGGAATCACCTCATATCCTTTCATATGGAGGTCAAGGGTAATCACCTCTAGCCTCATCAATTACATAAGCTTTTAGTCTAGATTCATTTTAGGTGAGCAATCTATTTAACCTAGAATCATTCATGTGAGTACACCTTTCACATTCATACATTCATAATTAAGCAATTCATATGGGAAGTATCCCATCCTCAACAATAACATTAATTACCAACAATTCATATCATAAGCTTTACTCTCAAAGCCCTATTTCTCATGATCATCATCTAAGATTTATTCTCAAGCAATTAACATAATATTCATCATATATGCTTCAATCTCAAGCAATTCTAGTCATAATTCATCAATCCTATAAGGAGATATCTAAACCCATAAAGTTTCCCTTCAAGGCATCAAACCCAATTATATCAATTCTAGGTCAAATCTTGAAATAGGCATGGGTACATGTAATTTCATCCTAAAAACATGTAATCATATCAATTCAATCATAAACAATCACAACCCACTCAATTGGATCAACATTCATCATAACCCACAACATTGGAAGAAACCCTAACTAGAGTTGGGGAAATTCTTCTTCAAATTGTGGAACTCTATGGGACTCCATGGGAGGAAGGATCCCATGGATGAAAATATATCATACCTTAGTCACAAAGCCTACCAAAAGCTTGAATATTGGAGACTTGAACTTGATCTAGCTTCCTCTTCTTCCTTCTTCTTCTTCCTTCTAGAGAGAGAAGATTTGAGAGGGGTTTTGGGAATTCTTTTGGGATTTTGAGAGAATGACTTAATTGGGGTGTTTTAGGGGTTAAAAATACTTGTATATGTGTTTTAAACTTAGTAAAAATGACACCATATTGATTTAATTAAAATTGTAAAAGACCCCTAAGTCTTAACCTAACAGACCAGGCTTGACCCACGAGACTACGACTGACGGACAGTAGATGGACCTACAGTCCGTCTTGGTCAAGCTTCATTCCTGGTCAGAGATTTTGAGCCATCCACGACTCCCCCAACCATAGGCCGTGGACCTATCCATGGGGCGTAGGTCCTGGCCGTGGTTCACTACTTCTGACAGTGTCCATGGTGCCCTACCCACGAGGCTCACCTACGGTGCGTGGTTGGCCCTCGTGGGTGACACCAGGATATTCTAACCTTTTTCTAATCTTCCCTCTTCAAGCTATGGGATGTTACAACTCTGAACTTATCGACCACCAACAAGGATAGTTCGTGAGTTGATCAATGGATCGTAGGTCGAGGTCGTCGGTGAGCTCCGTAGTTATTTTCTTATGGGCTAAGTGTTTTAACCCTAAATTTTCCCAATTGAAATCATTCTCTCAAATTCCTAAAAGAAGAAGAAGGAGTCAACCTAGGGTTTCAAGTTAAGCCTCCAATTCCACCATTTAAGGCAAGATCTTGGCATTGAGGTATGACAATTTTCATCCATGGAGTTCCTAAATTCTCCAATTTACAAAGTTAGAAATCCCCAATTGAGTTAGGGTTTTTCTTCCATGTCATGGGTTCCTTTAAATGTTGATTTACTTAATTAATTTATGAGCTTTTATGCATGAATTGATATAATCTCATGATTTTTAGATGAATTCCCATGAACCCATGCTTAACCCATGTTTTCAATATGTTGATGATTGAAAGTGTGTTTTGAACTATGAAAGAAGAATTATGGAATTTTGCATGTTCTTATGGAATTCATGAGATATGATGTAGATTGCTTCGAGAGTAAAAGCATAGATGTTGATATTGTCGTTAATTGTTGTGAAAGGATTGTTGCAACAACTACCTCATGCATGAATGTGAAAGGTTTTCTCAGATAAATGATTCTAAGGTTGAAAGGTCTTCGCATCTAAAACAAATCAAAGTTAAGGAGATATTCTATTGAAACCTAGCTTGGATTGATTACTTAATTGTACAATTCCATGGATGACATATGGCTTAGTTTGGATTGACAAGATGGCATGCCTTCCATGGATAATAAAGACAAGTTAAGAAAATGGCTATTCCGTGGAATTTACGCTTAGCACCGAGAGGATATTGAGATGGAAGCTTTCCCATTAGTAGAGGTTGGGTTTCTAGTAGCAATCTCCTTATCCCATACCTATGTTTCCCCTTTAGATGATTGTCTTAGATATACATTAGCTAGTGGATCCAAATAAGCTAGAAGTTCGTGGTCTTACCTTGGAAAGTAGGACAATCTTTTTTGATGTGGGGTAGACATCGGATTCCATGTTGATAGCTCGCATGGTCTTATATGTCGATTAAAGGTAAATCTCCCACAATAACGAACTAAGGTTACTTCAAGAAGTATCTTACATGTGTTTTAACATGATGTCTATTTGCACTGACCATGTTTTACGACTTATGTCTTCTACCCCTTTTTATATCATGTTTTAGCTTGGTTATTGCATCTCATGAAGATATCCCTTTTTAAGCATGTTTTCAAATGTTTTATGCATGGTTATCATACTTGGTGCATGTTCATACTAACGCGTACTCTTGTCTACATTTCCCCAAATGTAAGGTCCGGCCTAACAGAATCGCACTTCCGTGGGTAGGGATCTCATATAGAAGATTGAAGATTGGTGAGTCCTCATATTCCGAGGACCGAGCTTTGGTTTCCCTTTTTTTCTTACTTTCAGTTTTGGAACTTGATGTACGGGCTACGCCTCGATCATTCTTATGTACTAGACGACTTTGAGATGATGTTTGGACTTCCGTTTTTCTCTATAAAACTTTTATATGTTGAAACTGTCGTTTAAATCTCTTATATTCTATTATCTTGTATGATGAATGCTAAGTGGCTTGTATAGGGCCTCTCGGGGTCTTATATGCCATGTTACGCCTAGAGGCTACCTTGGGTCGTGACAATAAAAGGGGATGATGTGCATCTCAATCAATCAAATATCGGTATGATATATAATCATCTCAACTATCACAAATATACGAGTTCAATAAAGAAACACAATCACAAAAAAGAAATCAAGTCAACAATACATCAGCTAATACTCATATGCTTTGGAATTCTCGAATTACAATCCGTCATTCTATAGTAATAAACTTTACCTTTATAACACTGGTACTTGTACCAATGCTCGTCACACCTTTGGTACGAGACCCCCATCTTTCTCCCTTACCCATTATCTATTCCATTTTTTTTCTTTAATTAGAAAACGTCCCTCAACGAAGTTTAGGAAGCCTTAACATACCTCGAATGTTGAACACATGTCATGAATTCTCAAAATCTTGCATTTCTCTTTCATAAAACTTCAAAATGCTTCCAATCTATCAAATATATAATCCTCATAAGAATACAAATTTATTGACACCCATATTACTATATCTAGTTTTGGCTCAAAAATCGGGTCAAAAAGTCATCTTGAGCCACCAAAATCGAAATTTGATTTTTTTTTTCAGAATATGTTCACCAATGATAAAAATAAACTTGCATGCAAAAAATTCAGCTAAAATGGATTGTTCTTCAATCTCTGAATTAATATTTTGTTCTAAGAACCCTATGACTATAATTTCTTAATTCAGTGGAAAGGTAAGAATTATTACCTTAACGTTTTGGAATGAAAATCCCAATTTTTCTCGTTTCTTTTCCCCTTTTTTCTTCTCATTTTCTTTCTACTTTTTCTTTTCTGCGTTTTTTGTTTGTTTCTGGGTACCTGCACGCAGGTCCCCTTATTTTATTTTATTTTATTTGGGCACTTGCCCTTTATCTAATTCTTTTCATTTCTTATTTTTTATTTGTTTATTTTACTTTTCTTTTAATCCTTTTTGGGCTTGG
The DNA here is from genome assembly GCA_036250405.1 of Solanum raphanifolium. Lineage (NCBI taxonomy): Eukaryota > Viridiplantae > Streptophyta > Magnoliopsida > Solanales > Solanaceae > Solanum > Solanum raphanifolium. The sequence continues at coordinate 19,474 of JAJOOE010015712.1, forward strand.
CCCATTTATTTTCCTCTTATTATAAAATAAAACTTAAAAAACTCTTAATTTAATTTAAAAATTGTATCACTCATTTTCATAAGTCATAAATCACATAAATAAAAGTTGTGAGAAGGGTTAAAATTAGAAAAATGATTAAAATTCATAAAACGACTAAGAGAGTCGTTACAGAAATCCACACTCTCAATAGTTTAAGAATGAAACTAAAAAAAGAAGAAGATAATTCAGGTGTAATTTTTTACCTTTAACGCTTCTTTATAACATAATTTTTTCATATTTGCAAATTGCAATAAGGAGATAATATTTTACATGGTCACTCAACTTTGCATAGTTCACTAATAAAGACATTCAACTTTGAATTTCACTAGATAATCACTCAACTTTATTTTATAACTCAAAATCCACTTAACTATTGATATTTCAGTTAGAAAGTCACTCAACTACTATTGATTTTTTACTTAGAACATCACCCTACAAATTTAAATAATTATTCATTAAAATTTTGTTGAAACCGAATTTTTATTTTACAATATTTTTTAAGCAATAATAAGATATTTATTTTGATTATCTTATTGACATGCTCCAATTATTTAATTATAATTTTTTTAAAACGTATAGTAACACTAGATACAATGGAGCCCGTGCAAGCACGGGCCCAATAATTGTTATTTTATTTGTCTATTTATATGTGTGATTCATAATATTCTTAACGTAATTTTTAAAATAATATATGTTACTTTTTAACTCAATTTATGTAGTACATGTGAAATTTTGAAAGTTAGTCACATTTTTCTAAATTATCAGTGTTAATTTAAATTTGAGATTGTTTGAGTTTTAAATTAAAAAATAATTTTAGGGAAAGTGAAGCGAAAGACATACAGAGAAGTAATTTTAGATACTTACAAAGAGAAGTGAAAAGTTTGTTAGGGAAAAGGCACTACACACACTTCAAATTAGATAAAGTAGTATATGAAGGTTAAATTTCATATTAGTTTCCGTCTTTCTAAATTTCTAAACTTGACCCTAAGTACCTAAAGCAAGTTCCTCTCATTGTAAATTTTGAAATTTGATCCCAAGCTGCTCTAATTCATATGTTTTTAAATACTTTAAGTTGCAATTAATAGTATTCATAGAGGAAGTTGAAGAAGAAGGGCAAATCGGTCAATTTACCGACTGACCCTAAGCTCCTAAACATTCTCACTTCTAAATGCAAGCACAGGGACAATATCCGTTAAATTGTTAATTATTATGATTTATAATATTTTTTACATTATTTTCAAATAATAGATGTTATCTATTTTTAAATACTTTAAGTTGTGATTAATAATATTCTTAACATAATTTCAAATAATATATGTTACTCCATTTGTCCCAATTTATGTGATACATGTGCAATTTTGACAGTTAATATGTTTTTCAAATATTGTAAGTTGTTAACTATCGTGGTTTATGGTATTCTTAATGTAATTTTTCAAATAATATATGTTATTCCCTTCGTCCTAATTATATAGTTCGCGTAAAATTTTGAGAGTTACCCGAATTTGTAATATTTTAAATTTATTTTTTAGTACTATTTAAAAAGAAAAAATTAAAATATAATGAAAGAAGAGTGTATAAAAGTAGGTGTGCCAGCTTTGTGATAGGCCAATGAAGTGTGCTCTCAATAAAAGAAACTTAGTTCCTCTGTTTGTAAATAGAGAAACTTGAAATAATATATGTTATCTATTTTTAAATACTTTAAGTTGTGATTAATAATATTCTTAACGTAATTTCAAATAATAAATGTTACTCCATTTGTCCCAATTTATGTGACACATGTGAAATTTTGAGAGTTAATATGTTTTTCAAATATTGTAAGTTGTTAACTATTGTGGTTTATGGTATTCTTAATGTAATTTTTCAAATAATATATGTTATTCCCTTCGTCCTAATTATACAGTTCGCATAAAATTTCGAGAGTTAACCGAATTTGTAATATTTTAAATTTATTTTTTAGTACTATTTAAAAAGGAAAAAATTAAAATATAATGAAGGAGGAGTGTATAAAATTAGGTGGGTCAGCTTTGTGATAGGCCAATGAATTGTGCTCTCAATAAAAGAAACTTAGTTCCTCTATTTGTAAATAGAGAAACTTGACCCCAAGCTCCTCTCTATTCCCACTTATTATATATAGTAAAATATTGTAAGTTGTTAACTATTGTGGTTTATGGTATTTTTAATGTAATTTTTCAAATAATATATGTTATTCCCTTCGTCCTAATTATACAGTTCGCGTAAAATTTTGAGAGTTAACCGAATTTGTAATATTTTAAATTTATTTTTTAGTACTATTTAAAAAGGAAAAACCTAAAATATAATGAAAGAGGAGTGTATAAAAGTAGGTGGGCCAGCTTTGTGATAGGCCAATGAAGTGTGCTCTCAATAAAAGAAACTTAGTTCCTCTATTTGTAAATAGAGAAACTTGAAATAATATATGTTATCTATTTTTAAATACTCTAAGTTGTGATTAATAATATTCTTAACGTAATTTCAAATAATATATGTTACTCCATTTGTCCCAATTTATTGTGACATGTGAAATTTTGAGAGTTAATATGTTTTTCAAATATTGTAAGTTGCTAACTATTGTGGTTTATATGGTATTCTTAATGTAATTTTTCTAATAATATATTTTATTCCCTTCGTCCTAATTATACAGTTCGCGTAAAATTTCGAGAGTTAACCGAATTTGTAATATTTTAAATTTATTTTTTAGTACTATTTAAAAAGGAAAAAATTAAAATATAATGAAAGAG
>JAJOOE010015713.1:0-7500 GCA_036250405.1 Solanum raphanifolium
GCTTAGATCGGTTCCCGATCTCCAGTTCAGCAGAATCAGTGGTGAGTCCTCATTCTCCGAGGACAATAGTCATGAGTTTCTTTTCAGTATTTTTAGTCTTTAGTTTCAGTTTTGCTAGACCTAGTTGGGGCATGTCCCAACATCTCTAGTCAGTTTAAAGGCTTATTTCAGACATAGTTAGATTCAGCTTAGTATTGAGTTAATATCTTTTTTGTATTAAACTCATCAGTTTATTATCTCACTTATAGTATATGGGTATTCTCCATATTTTCAATTTTATTTATGACTTAGCTTCCGCATCAGTTTATTATCTTTAGTATGCTCATGATCATGCCAGCAGGGTTAGCTTGGGATCACTTGTGGTCCTAGGTCCCGTGTTCGCGTCTCAGGGGTAGTCTCGGGGCGTGACATTACGTATCCACATTCATGTAATTTGGAGGTAGACTTAGTTCCCATTCATATATTTTTTGTAGATGTATTTACATAACAATATCATATTAAATATAAGTTGGCGTAAAGGTGGATGCAATATTTGGATGTCAAAATGGCAGTGCCTATTTTATATTTCATATTTTAATTTCATGAATGAAGAAGTGCCACGCAAGAACAAGAACGGGAATTGACTTTATTAGTGTCTAGTTGCATCTGATTATTTGTTGTTTTAAGCATCCATTTGCTCTCCTGTTGCATCTCTTGACCTTCCTTAATAATTTTAGGCCCTTAAAGAAATAAATAGTTCAGACTTCTTTTACTAAAGCAAGAAATTTGACTTTCTATGATCGTATGATTCTACCTCAAAAGTAATAACTAGAAAACTTTTTCTTATATTTGATTGATTTTATCTTTGATCTGACCACAGGCAGTTGATCATCCTTACCTTGTGGAATGCTCAAGTACTGCTTTGGCTAGAAGTGGAAGAACAACTAATGTTGGCTATGTTGAACAACCATGTGGTTTATGTCACAATCCAGTAGAAGATCCAATTGTGAGTTGCATACTCTCCCACTTCCCTAAAAAAATAAATAGAAAGTATAAAATAAAGGAATAAGCTCAATCATGAAACTTGATACTTCACTAAAATTGAATTTGATGGATTTCCTACTCACACTACATTAATATATCGTATATTATATTATGGATATTTCAAATCTTAATTTGGCCATATTTTCCACATTTACATCTATGATGTCTTCTAAAAATTCTTTTCCAACACCATACGAAAGATCTCAATTTTTTTTACTAGAAATGCTTTTAGGAATGCCTTATAACACTAAAAGGACTTCCATTAAACTTGTGGACTTGATGATTTATATTCTCGTACCTCATCTATTGACAACCTAAGAAATATTCTATGAATTCCTTACTATTATTCTGTCATTTGAAACTTAAACCGACTCTCCTATAAAAATGTGCACCTCTTTTGATTGTTGCAGGTTACTTCTTGCACACATGTCTTTTGCAAGTCATGTCTGATAGATTTTTATGCAGCTGTGGGACAACTTTCATGCCCTTCGTGTTCTAAATCAATTACAGTGGATTTCACGGCAAATGATTAGAAAACTAAAGCAATTATCAAAGGATTTAGGTCCTCGAGTATATTGAATAGAATTTGTCTTGATAATTTTTAGACAAGTACAAAAATAGAAGCTTTGGTATACAACTACTTTTCAATTAATAACTATATCTTATCTTGCCTTTATAGTTTGCTTTATGAGTTTATTTTCTTCTCACAAAGAGTACAAGAGGTTGCAATACTGCATCATTTGCAAGAACTAGATATAATCCCTAAGGATCTCATACCATTTAACTTACTAGATAATCTTTACACATGCAAAAGTTCAGGATGATGGCTTTAGTCTTTAATTTCTTGTTAAGTTTGGTTGTGTGAAAAATGGGGGATTCATGAGGTCTAAATAAAGTTTTGCTAACCATTTGAAAATGTTGCGTCAAATACCACCCCCACTTATTTGAGTGGAAACTAATTGAGGAATAATAAATTGTTGTTCATGTGGTCTCAGTCTTATTTATATCCTTTATAATATAATTCTCATTGTTTGTTTTATTGGATCAAGAGAGAAGAAATAAGGTTCATGATTGAAAGAGATGGTTCCGCAAAGGCAATAAGCTTCAACCAATTCACATCATTTTTCGATCTGATACACTATTCTCTACAGAAGGTAAGACACATCTTATTTATCCCCTTCACATCTACCCCTATTGTTTCCAACAGTAGCCACAACAAAAAACATTTCTTGTGTGTGTTTGGCAGTCGGGCATCAGTTGTGTTCAATTAGATGGATCCATGACTATCAATGCAAGAGATTTTGCAATTACAAGATTTATCAACGATCCAGATTGCATTATATTTCTTATGAGCTTGAAAGCCAGAGGCTTGCCCTGAATCTTATAGTGGCATCACAAGTAAGGTTTTCGTTTCCTCTCTTTGTCAATGAATATTCTTCATTTCTTGTCAAATACAAAGGGGTTTGAATCTATGTTGGATTCCTTCATCTCTTTAGGTTAAAACTATTTATTTTGTTTGGGATGTTTTAACTTCATCTCCGTGCACCTAAAGAATAGATACATTTTGAACTTATAATAATTCGTTGAATGACTTAGACTACTTTCCTCAACGTTTCACTCTCTTCTTTCACTTTTCTAGGTTTTTTTTATGGATCCTTGGTGGAATGTTGTTGTGGAGAGGCAAGCCCAAGATAGAATCCATCGAATAGAGTAGTATAAACCAATCAGGTGTGTGCTTGTATTTCTTCAACCAAATATACCAATGAAGGTAGCTTATTGTTATTTATCATTTCTAGGATTGTGAGATTTGTGATTCAGAATACAATCGAGGAGAGGATCTTAGAGTTGCAAGAGAAGAAGCAATTACTTTTTGAAGGGTAAGTATCTCCAAGTTCATTGTGCTAGTTGCATGTGTGTTGAGAGAAAATAATTTGATGGCTTGAAAATTTGAGTAATTTTAATATGTTTATTTCTCCGATTTCATGATAAACTAAGAGAAACAATTAAAAATTAAGTCAGTTGAGATAGGGATTGAAGTAAGGTCATAAGTTGTTTTATATTCTTCTTTTTTTTTCATAAAAAGGGGAACATGATCATACATGACGAGCTCAAATAGGTTGTTTAGGGTTTTCACTCATATAGTTTTTTTTAGGGTTTTCACTCATATAGTTTTTTTATATGTTGCAACTATAAACACTTAAATGCTTCTCCACTCAAATGTGGTTTAAACTTACAAATATTATTATTCGCCTATTATGTTTTACACTTGGCTTTCGATTTTCCTCCTTTACTCTAACACTCCTCCCTTCTCTCTCTGGTGTGTTGATTGCCAAATACTGATGTTTTTTGCAGGATGGTCGGTGGTACTTCTGAGGCATTGGAGAAAGTAACAGAGGCAAATTTGAAGTTCTTGTTTGTAACCTAAATCAATTTTTGTTCTGTTAGTTGGTTTAGCAAGAAAGATCATTTGATCTTTGTTTAGTTTCTTTCTCAAACCCTTAAGTGCACTCCTATTTCAAATTAATAAGCATGTTAAATGCCTTTTATTAATGCGCTACTTACATCTTTGTCGAATTTGGTCATTTTAATCTTTGGCTAATTAGGTATCGAAACACATGCATCTCAGATTCATATCTTAATGTCGCTCATTTTATCGATACTTTGGATTAAAGATGCCCAACATTTACTAAAATATACAATTGTTGGTCTTATGTCTATTTTAAATTTAACCACGGTCAAGACGGCCTTGTATCGACGATTTGATGATTCCAACAGGTCCGAACATGTTTTATAATTGATTTGTATATTTAGCTTGTGTCTTGGAGGTTCCGAGTGAGTTTTGGACGATTAAGTTGCATTCTTGTTAAATTTAATTAAGAGTTGACCTCTGTCAAATAGTTGATTAAACTAGTTCTGATTCATGATCTGAAAGTGCCAACAAGTTTATATGATGACTGGAAGATCCTTTCTTAAGTATAGATATCGGAAATTTATTTTGAGACTTCATCTCCTTAGGAATCCGACCACGAAATTGAGTTTCAATTAAATGAGGAGATCCATATAATTATTTAGGACTCATAGTTAAAAGAAATTAGTGCATTTCTAAGGTTGTATAAGGATATTACGGTCTTTTTGGTGAAGATAAAATTTTTGGTTGCAAAAAGGTGTTGGTGCAGACCTTTTGGATACCATATTTTTCTACTTTTAATGACAAAAAATTACATCTTTTATAAAAATATTTCATGCCTGAACATTGTATAAAATTTCAATCCATGTTTGCTTGGTATTTTGAGCATATGTGAAGTTCTAGAGCTAAAAACTAAGTGATTTTTATCGGAGAAAATTTAGGAATTTTGCTCAACATCTAGAAATCGTATTACTTTGATTTGGAGGTGATAAACACTCATTTTTTAAAAATGAAATTTCACATTTGAGGTACTTATATAATGGGTAAACCGATCTTGGTATAAAGTTTCTTATTTGTTGATTATTTCATTGTTCAGAAATGTGTAAGAACATGAAAATTAAAAGTTATAGCCAAAATTAAGAAATCATATTTTGATGATTTTGAGGTCAATTTGAACTAAGTTTTGATAAATTTAAGATTTGAGTTCCTAATGTATGGGTAATCAAAATGTTAATGAAAATCATTGTTTTTCCCTTTGGAGCTCGGGATTAACTTGTTTGGCCCGGGGTAAAAGTATAGCAATATGAGTGTCTACAAACTCATTTTATCATCCAGATTGAGACTGTTCATAAGCTCTATGGAAGGGCAAGGCCATAAATTGAGTTTTCAGGCTTCGTTTAAGGCAAATTGGAACTTTCTTTGACTCTTTACAAAGTGTTAGTGTATTGATTGACTGTGTAAATGGGCAATGGGTGTTCTGTATAAATGAGATGACAAGCATTTATGCATGTACCGATATCATGTTATTGGTAATGGATACTTCATTCGTGATTTTTTATGTTATATGACTACGTAAACTTGATTTGTAGTTTTAGCATTGGTAAAAATGCTTGTGTTGTCACTATATATACGAAAGCGGTTGATATTTTAAAGATAGCATATGAAATGATTAGTTGATTATTTTTTCATTGTCCTTCTTGCCTTGTTGATTATACTAGGTTGCTTTTGATTATCTGTACTGAGGATTTCAATACAATCTATGGATTGTCGTGTTTTAATTAACATTTATATTTCATGTACTAGACATTGATATTGAGGAAATAAAAGGATAAATCTTTGTAATGGGTCAACCAGGATATTGACTTGTAAAGGGTTATCGATACAGTATGTTAATCAGAAAGGGCATTTCCTAGTGTAGTATTGTCCGGTGCAATATATCGAATCTGCGAGTCCCCCATGGGTCCTAGCTATCTACATTATGGAATTAAGTATATACATCTTTTCTTAACTATGAGACATATGCATCATATGCAAACATCATCTCATTTCTCTTATATGGTAATGTTTTGATGTGAAAAGTGATTGAGTGTTTGTGAAAGTGATTTTATGATAGTCTGCATGACCTAGTAATTTACTAACTTTAACTTTCCACCTAAGTGTGAAACAATTTTCCTAATGTGTTCCTACAAAGCAGTAAGAACAGTAACTAAAATCACAGTATTTTACATGGAAAACACCTGGCTCAAAAAGGTGTAATAAATTCACGACCTTTACTGTCATGCCCCGAGGCTACACCCTGGACGTGGTCGGCACTCGAGAACCATTGTTGGCCCCAAGCGAACCCTTGTCCTGGATCAACACTCAGCGAAAGACTTACTCAATAATAAAAGAATATTAAAAGTAAACCTTTAAACTCAATGTCTCAAAATAATAAACTCAAAAATGTATAAGAACATTCAACTCGCCAAAACAAGGCAACTCGAGTCTCAAAATCAACAATGGAAATGAATAAGACTCATGAACTACTATTGTCTATCTATGAAGCCTCTAATACTATGAGAGATGTCGGGACAAAACCCCCGATCATCCTAACAAAACTGAAATAACAGAATTAAATACGGGATCCTCCGGAAGCAAGGAGGCTCACCAAACAACTCTGGAACTGTATTTGGTATCAACGAATCTCCTGTTGATGACCCTGATCTCCTATATCTGCATCATGAAATGATGCAGGCCTAATGACATCAGTACACGGAATGTAAGAGCATGCAAGGGGAATACTGAACATAACATAACAGCTTGAACTTGGAAAGAAGGAAAAATACTCACCTCGACCCTACTCAACTCAACCTCAACTCATAGGTACTCAACTCAAATCAGTATAAAACAACAATAAAGATGCAGTTTATATAAAGCATTTAAAATAGTATATAACAACTCAATGTATTCAAAAATACAATAATAACTCAGTTTGTATGTAAAAATACAAAATAACTCTGTTTGGGAGATTCTCTAACCAACAACCATCACTATGAGCTATGTGATGATACAATGTCTAGCCCACGCATCCAGAACTATCCTATACCTTGTCGGGGTGTAGAACTCCTTAACTAAGTGGATCCACTAAGCTCTGCGTGAAGGCACTTAGGATTCATCTAAAAAGTATGATCTTGTACCCATGTTGGCATACATGGTTTATGAGGATTGTGAGTTGTCTGAACTCATCCCCATATCGCTGCTCAATACTACTCCCAATAATATATATTCATGATCAATGTTTAAAAAAACATGCTCTTCCTCTGGTTTGAGATGATTGCTCAAACTGTCCTCTTAAAAGAGGTAAATGCTCTTGACATATCTTTGAACTCATAACTCATTTAGAAATCAAAGTTTCTCCTTTATCAATGTAAAAACTAATACCTTTGGGAATACTTAGTTCCCTTACTCAATTCATATTTAAAAACTCTTTCTCAAAAATATATCAAAATCATATTGTGATATGATCATTGATGACTCGGGAAGTCATACTGCATAAACATTGATGGCATACTCGACTATCATACTAATCATGTTTTAGAAACTCTTTCTCAAAACTTATCTTTACTTCCTCAAAAACTCGGTTTAAAACTCAAAATCAACTTATCTCAAGAATAGTCAAATCTAGGGATAGAATCCTAGATTGCTCTATTACTGATTTGAAAGTAGATGTAGGGCGTGAGGATGAGCTAGTCCAACACAATGATAGCCTTACCGACCTCAATTTGGTGAAACAAATCCTCGATTCGCAAGAAACCTCGATCGTTCTTCCTTTTCTCCTCTTTTCTCTTCTTGAACTCTCTCTAAAACCCTAACCGTAAATTAGGATTGTGAAAACTGACCCAAAACAGTTTTAACCCCTAAAATAACATAAAAACGTTTTAAGCTGATCGAGTAAGGAAAATACCAAAATACCCCTTATTAATTCAGGTAACTTTCATTAAATGGACAGCCTAACTTCAAACGGGCATATCTCCCTCGTCCGAACCCAAAATTTAGGAAACTTGGTGGCGTTGGAAAGAGGATTCCAAGAC